>QEOT01008161.1:219995-282379 GCA_003123785.1 Pterocarya stenoptera | reverse complement strand
GGACTTGCACACCCTAAGACTTGGTTTGGATAATAAACACATCTCATCTAATCTAATCATTACAATTTTTCAAAACTTTTAAATAAAATATAATAAACAATTTAATTTTTTAAAATCTTAAAATAAAAATAACATTAAAAAATAATATTTTAACGATATTTTGTTCAATTTTTATTTAATCTAATCTTAACTCGTTATCCAAACCAGACATCTAAAATTACCTAATCATAAAATAGAGCTAATATACAACATGAACTAAGTACATACACTATAATTAATTAAGTAATTAATTATAACTTACCAAGACATATCTTTTCGGACTATGATGTTATTTTTTTAATGTGGCAACATGCTGAGTTGTTGATCACCCAAACCCAAACTACAATGGCTAATACAGATAGGAAAAGACTCTTGAGTTTTGCCAGAATTCAGCTGAATTTCGAGAGTAGTGGGTATACATGTACGTCATGAATGTCTCCATCTCCATCTTTTAATATACATTTACCTGTCACCGATGCAATGCAAATATTATAGGAGGCTGTTACGTTAACAGCGAAAGCCGAAGATAAATTTGTACTCTTTTTTTAAATATTTTTTTAAAAAAATAAATACACATTCACTAAAGCATTTTCTTACTTATTAAAAAAAATAAAGCATCGATCTATTTGTAATAAAACATAGATTTTTTTAATATTATTTTTATTTTAGAATTTTAAAAAGTTGATTTTTTTTTTTTGTATTTTATTTGGTAGTTTAAAAAAGTTGTAATGATTAGATAAAAAAGTTGAAAATAAAATTAAAAAGTGTTTGTGTTTATGGTATTTGAATATTAAAATAAGATGGAATGAAATGAAAACATCTTGTAATTCAAACGGGGCCAAGAAACTCTAATTCCTCTTTATTTATTTTTTCTACGATCTAAATGGGTAGAAACAGTTTTTTTTTTTTTTTTTTTAAAGTTAGTTGAGTTTTAAATTTGATATTCGCAACTTATATCTATATCTGATCCGAGTACAGGTGGGTAAATAATTCGGTTATCGGCCTAGATTTTAACTTTGGACCGATAACTATTTTCGAAATCTCAAATATTAGATCACATTGAAAGAAATCCGACCCTGATGAACTGTCCTAACAAATATATATTTATATTTTTAGCCAATGACTTGTTTGTTGAGAAATGATATTCTTCATATTAAAAGAAAACAGAAATTGACATTACTCTTATTTGTTTATTTAAAAGTTAAGGCAAGCGTGCAGCATGGATGTCTTATGCTCCAAAAGCAATAGAAATTATTCTTGAACATTATTATAAATAATAGCGCTACTTACTTTAAGGTTATTTAATTTGAAAATGATTAGAAACGTTAAGTTTGGTGATCTTACTCGAGCTAAATAATTTTCCTTCATGATTACTCGGATTTGACTAATAACAAAAAGTTAGAAGAAACAAAGGTCTTACTGTTATGGCTATGGTGGTCATCAGTGCACAAGTCATGTCCTCTCTCTCTCTCTTCTCTATTTTTTAATTAAATTATTATTATTATTATTATTATCATTTCCATTCCATTTTATAGAGATTTTTTTATTTTAAATATTGCATGAAATTGTATCAAATGGGATTTTAAGGGTGTGTAAATTGAATATTTAAAGTATAAATATCAAGATAAGTGTTTCAGACATAAAGAGATTTTATAAAAATAAATTCATAAACTAACGTGTCTTCACGTGATCCATTAATAAAGAAATTTTATAAAAATAAACTCATAAACGATGTGCCTTCACGTGATCTATTAAATATATTTTATAATAAAAATGAGTAATGATATATCTATAATATATTTTATAATACATTACATAACAATATTATAAAATGATAATATTTTTATAAAATGTTATTATTTTTATTCTTTTTAACGTATTATTATGTAATATGTTATAAAATATATTATGTGTAAATATTTTCCTATTAAAGATTGGGGGGACAAAACCTGTNAGAAAATGAAACTCAATTTGAAGTTTTGAAAAGCTTTTTGAATGGTGTTCATTTGTCAAACCCAATGAAAATTGACTTCTTGGCTTATTCTATAAAGAGGTGGGAACTTTCACCTCGGCCGACTCTGTCAGCAGATCTGGATTGTTCAACTCTTTTTTTTTTTTAAAAAATCAAAAAATACAAATACAAATTTGTGATAGGCAGCACTTGCAACCTTTATTGCTGGAGAGTAATCTAGTATTATTATTATTTTTTTTTAAACGAAAGAGGAAAATTCTTGGAAGCTATGGATTCGAATAATTGACGTGACAAATTACTTTTAATTTTTTAATATTACATTTTGTATGTTTATTTTTAGTGCGGTTTACATGTAATAAAATTGTGGACATGTCTTAATATTACGTGAACTACCAGTCCACTTAAAATCAATTGTTGTTGTTAGAGAAGAAAGACTGTGACATTTAAAAAATAGAAAGATACAAAACAATAACAAGTTATTTACAAGAGATTTTATTAATTGGGAAGGATTTTCTCCATTGTGAATTCAGGCAAGAATGATGAGAAAGTTAGAGAGGTAACGGTTTCTTTAATCAAATTGTGTTCAGGGATGTTGCATTAGGTGGAACTAAGACTTGTAAATTTATGTTGTCGTGTCAATGTCAAGTTGGAACATGCAAATTGGATTTTGGTAGTATATTAATTAATTAATTAATCCTAATATGATGTTTTTAACAATATGGGTCAGACCATGCATCAATCTTGACTCTAGGATTTATTTTTTGTTACAAAGATTTTTAATTCTAAATGTCATGTGTAGGGGTGTAACCGGTCCGGTCCGATCCGGTTTTGGACAAAATCTTGGACCGAACCGGTATGACCGGTTTTGTATTTTTCAAAACCGATTACGTACCGGTTACCCTCCTAAACCGGTATTTTCGGTTTTACCGGTTTCCTGTCCGGTCCGGTCCGGTTTTTCAGTTTTTTTAAAATATAAATTTGATATTAGTATAATATTAGACTAATAGTATTAATATTAGACTATTAGTATAGCTATATAATACATGATCAATTACATTTTCATTTTTAAGATTAAACTTTTATTTTATACTAACATTATCTTATATATGATTATATTAATAGCATATGATCAAAGAAATTACAAATGTTTATATTTAACATTAATATTTTATGTTATAATTTATAAATTATAGTATGAAATTATTTCATATATGATATATAATTATATTATATATATAAATTTCACATAAAATTATAAATTATATAAAACTTATATATAAAATATTATTTTTTATATATATTTTATCAACCGGTCCGGTCCGGAAAATCTCAAAACCGGAACCGGACCGGTTCCGGCCGGTTTATGAAATTTGAAAACCGGTTCCGGACCGATTGGGTTAAAAACCGGTAAAACCGGTCCGGGCCGGTCCAGTTTGATCCGATTTACCGGTTTTTCGATTTAAATTTACACCCCTAGTCATGTGTTGTTGGGTTTGGACATATTAAGTCGAGTTTGAATTGTATATAAGTTAACTCTAATGCGATCAAAATCCGTAAATTTTGTATAAGTTTACATTTCACTCAAGATGTTTTATTTTTTAATGTTTTATTTTATTTTTTCAAGCTGAGGACCAAAAACAGTAGCATGAGGATGGCTCTATTTGGTGGTGGACAAGGCTAAGTTCCCTGAATCTACCACCCATGGCTGCCACCCACCAACTGTTTTTTTTTTTAGGTTAATAATATTTGTCAACAAGGAAAGCATAATATTTTTCAAATTTTTCTAGAACTTTTGTCGGAAGCAATAATTGTATGTTCTTAATTCTCATAGCTGCCATGGGTCCACCTTGTCCACCATTTCAAGCCCTTCTTGGGTCTTGGGTTTATATCTTGGACTACTCTAGGTTTTAGAGCTTGAGCCCATGGTCCACCTCACTTTGTAATAATTGAGGACATTCAATTCGACTCATTATTTGAAATGCAATAAGAGATTGGGCTTCAAGATCCTTCACTTTATGAGGTCCAAGTCAATTATATAGATCACATGGGCCTTTCTCTTGCATTAATTGATCAATCTTCCGCTGATTTTTCTCTCATTATTTATAGATTTCTATGATATTTGTTGCTTTACAAGTCTATTGAAAGTTTGTAAGTTGTGTTTGGAAATAACTTGTTTGAGACACCCTTGAAACTTCTAAGCTCTAAAGTTGGGGCTTGACAATATGATATAAATTGTTAATTTCTATCACTATTATATGTGTCAGGCGTAATCACTTATACTCACATTAACATGTGTATATTTCAAAATTTCATATACATAAACTCATTTGTCCATCACTGCAATAACAAACTTTGACAGGCGGTCGGGTTCAATGACCGAGCCTAATCGTTGGAATCACCTAGCCACAAGGGTACCCCCTTCCCATTCATTTTTTGGGGGAAATGGGATCACTCATCACACAAGTTGGGTTTTGCAACTGTTGGAGAATGATATAAGCTGATCAAGATGATTACTTGTGAGCTTGAACTTAAGAATAAAAGGAAGGGCATTTCTCAATGCTCCTGGCTCTATGCTTAAAAAAAAAGCGTGACAAACGAGAGTAGAATTAATGGTAGTTGGGGAGTTAAAGATCTTTGTTAGATTAGGAACCAAATATATATAAAAATATATATATATATATATATATAATGGTGAGAGACTTGTTAAAGCTTTTACGTAAACCCAGGAACTAAGAGATCCTTAATTGTGGAGGGAGGCCAATGCAATAAGGTCTCGTACCAATGAGTTTAACTGGTTTTATCAGAGTCATAATCTCACCAACTACGGGAAACATTGAGGGTTCAATGAAATAAGAGCACGTAAGCTACACACATGACATATCACATGGCAAAGACCACAAGAACACTAATATATGTGACAGATTTTGTGGTCCTTTTTCAAATTCTGCTGTTAGTCATTTTGCAAAATTGATGTCTCGGGTACTACTTTAATTTGTTGGTTTGGTAGGTGTGTGTGTATATATATATATATATAATATGTATGTATATGGACATCTTTTATGGCTTCTAAACTGATGCATGGCTATATATGGAAATATTGTCATAGAGATCAAGGAGCAAGATTTTCCACCGTGTTAAGTTGTCGATCTACTAACTATTAGTTGCCTGAAAGGAAGCACTGCTACTAGTTGCAAGTAGAGGATCACCTAACGTTAAGCAACGAGGTTGACATGAAGTAAAGTTGGTTTGAAGAGACCATTCATAAATTGACATATATAGTTTTATGGAAGATTTTTTTTTTTTTTTTGGGTGTGTGCGCCAATTTTCGGTGATTTATATGTGTATTTTTTTGACAAATTCTACTACTTACACTACAAGAAAATTATTTATTTATGATCAGCTATTTCATACAAAAATTACTCCATCACAAATTCTCGTTTTTCTTATAGTGTTACAAGTCAATGCATAAATAGCTAGATTAATTGCAAATTATTGTGGGACCAAAATAGTCATAAAAATTCTAAATACAAGTATTTTTTATGCTAGTTCGCGATGGTATGTTTGATGTGCCAATAATATGTTTGGCATCAATAATATGTTTGATGTGCCAATAAATTATATATATATAATATAAAACATTTATTCAAACTCAAGATGCCAAGTTCCAAGTAAAAGACTTTATTTTGAATGAAGATGATCAGCTTGTTTTGAGGCATATATATACATATATGGTACCCACACACATGCATATATATGGGTGGCAAATCCAAAGAAGTACTCATTAGTAGGCAAAATATCAATTCAGAATATATTGCTTAAGGTAGCATGTATATTCCGTGAGAAAACATGAAGACAAATTGCATCATGATCTTGGGGTTTGCTTGATTTCTACAGGTTCCTATAGTGGAGATTGGTACCTGTGGAAGCTTGAGAATGTGCTTATGACTAAAGTGGAAATGAATAATAAGATGATATAATGAAAGATAAGTGTTTCAACAAAAAGCAATGTTACTCTTCATCTCAAATCTTGTTACGTACGTTGATCTCTCGTCACACTTGATGATGTTACAATTTTGAGTGTTTTTTTTTTTTTTTNTCTTGTTAATTATATTATATAGAACTGAGATTCATTAACTGAAAAATGTTTGTAAAACATTAGATAAATTCAGAAATTGCCATAGGTCCTCTTGATTTGAACTTTGATCAATTCTAATGCATGTTCTAACATCCAATTAGTCCTTGATAATCTTTTAAAATTATATAATTCTGATCCGAACTCTAAAGTACGTCTAAAATGAAAGAAGATGAAAACTTCATAAAATACCGATAAAAAAAAACCCTTAACCACCAAACAGTTCGGCTGTTTTTAGTAAGATGGTCGTGAATTTTAAGTATGTGCACAAAAAGAGTGCGACAGAATTAAAAGTTTGATCTGTTTTTATGACAACATAGCTAGCACATGATCTTCGTAAAACTGTGTAAGATGTGACATATTTATTACTCTTTGATGATAAAGAATCATCTAATAAAGAAAAATTTTATACACCATACTATCATCTCACTTTCATTCCACTAAGTAAGATGTAACACATTTATCACTATTAAATGATCATTTATTACATGATTCTTTATCATCTAATGGTGATGAATGTTCTATATACTACTTAGTATGATCAAAATAGGATAAAAGTGTGATGTATAACATAACTCTCTAATAAATTATCATGCAATAATGATAAATGTGCCACATCATATATAGTGGGATGAAAGTAAGATGATTGTGTGGTGTATAACATTACTCATATATATATATATATAGTATATAAATGCACATCTGATCAATGAAGTAGCAATGGAAGAACCTTCCATTTCTTTGGCAAAACTTTACTACAAACAGTAAAATGTTTGTTATTCCTCTTAATTTTTATTATTTTTAATCACATGACAAATATAATTAAAAGAACAAATTTTAAAAATTAGGATTAATCAAACCAACAAAGTTACAAAAGCAAAGATTATAAGAATCTTCTAGGTTTTTTAATTTTTTTTCCCAGCAATAGCAACAATTACTCATTTAGTTACACAGATGAGATGAGATGAGGAATCTAGAAATTATAATGAAATAGTTTAAGTTAAGATTTTTATGGAGTTTTGGGATAGAAAAAAAAAAAAAAGTTGAATAAAAGAATTATAAAGTTAAGAGAGGGTTAGAATATAATTTTTTAATATAATTTTTTATTTTGAAATTTGAAAAAGTTGAATTATTTTTTGTGTTGTTTGGAAGTTTAGGAAAGTTGTAATTATTAGATGAAAAAGTTAAAAATTTGAAAATGAAAAATGATTGTGTTTGAATGGTATTTGGATGTTAAAATGAAATAAGATGGTTTGTGAAACCAAACTAAGGTCTGGTTTAAGTACAAGAAATGTTTCTTCTTATCTCATTATTACAATTTTTTTAAATTTCTACACAAAATATAATGAACAACTTAACTTTTTCAAATCTCAAAACAATAATTATATTAAAAAATATTATTCTGACAATATTTTATTCAACTTTTAAGTTTCATCTCAACTCATATTATCTCAACTCACTATGAGATGAGATGAGTTGAATTGAGAGTGTTTCTTAATCAAAATTAAGTCAAGTCTTGTTTGTTTTCGCAGATGAAATGAAATGAATTAAGATTAAAATTAAAAGTTGAATAAAATATTATTAGAATATTTTTTTTAATATTTTTTTTATTTTAAAATTTAAAAAGATTAAATTATTTATTTTATTTTGTGTGAAAATCTAAAAAAATTATAATAATTAAATTAGATGAATTAAAAGGTATAGGGAAAACAAACGCGTTATTAATCTTCTAGCTCGATGGTGTACATGGGGCATGCAGGTATATATTGTGGGGGAAGATTGGATGGCTAGCTACAGCCGACCAAACTGTTTCCTGATTCTTCAATCAATCATCTGCCATAAATATACTTTCGGAAACTCCATATTATTGTTGTTGTCCATGAAGTTCGGCAGATAAAAGCAGGTGTGAAGAAGGATGCATGGTTGTTGGAATAGGCAAACAGAAAATTTTTTAAAAAAAATGATGTTGTGAATTTTAAAAAAAATGTTTAAAGGTCTAAAAAAAAATGAATGAAAAAAAAAAAAAAAAACCATTGTATTCTGTCGCATATGGATACGGAACCTTCTTCAACAGACTGGCCAACAACCTAAACCAAACCAAACTCTTATAATTACCGGTAGTTTCCGTGTTCCAACCCATCGTTCCGATTATTCCTCCGCTGCACTGCTGTTCTTTGAACTCTTATATAGCCAAAATACAAACTTTTCATAAACGCTAGGTTAACAACTTTAAAAAGAAGAATATCTCTGATCTTGATCTCCAATATTTTCTCTAGCTCTTTCTGAATCAGCCAAACATGTTCAGGCTTGTGCTGGTTTTCACTCTTCTTTTCTCTATATTTTTCTCCTCATCCTTGGCTCAGACATGTGCCAAATACAGCTTCACCAGAAACCAGGTCTTTACCTCCTGTAATGATCTTCCTTATCTGAATTCTTTCATACATTGGAACTACGAAAAATCTTCTGGGAACCTCCAAATCGCGTATCGGCAAACCGGGGTCGCGCCCTCGACATGGAGTGCATGGGCGATCAACCCTACTGGTTCGGGAATGGTTGGAGCACAAGCGCTTGTTGCTTACCAACTGGCCAATGGAACCATGAGAGTTTACACCTCTCAGATCAGTGGTTATAAAACCAACATGGAGGAGGGAAAACTGAAATTCGATGTCTCGAATTTGGAAGCGACGCATGCAAATAGTGAGACTATAATCTATGCTACTTTGGCACTTCCAAACGATGGCAGTTCTGCTAGTATCAACCAGGTTTGGCAAATGGGTCCGGTTTCCAATGGCAACCCAGGAGCGCATTCTTTTGCTGCTGCTAATACTAATGCCATGGGAACCCTGAATCTTCTGTCCGGGCAGACTGCAACGACGACTGGAGGGGGGAGCTCAAGATCCAGAAACAAAAATGTGAGTATGAGAAAGTTCACTCCTTTTTGTTGTCATAATGATTTTTTTTCCCCAAGGTTTTTAGCGTATATTGGTGTTAGCTCCACCGTGCCTTGTTCTTCTTTATTCTTTTAAATCTTTTTGCTCAGGTTTTTATATAAATTGGGTTTTATTTGTTGAGTTTAGTTTTCTTCCTCGTAGCTTTCTCTGTTTTGATTTAGTATGTGGGACATATAATTCTATGCAATCGTATGCGATTCTAAATTTGTGTGACATGAAGTTTTCCTATCTATAAGATAGGAAATCTTGATATATATCATGTACAAACCTGTTTGTCGAAAGTCCTATTTCATCAAATTGCTTTCTTTCCTCTCTTTGCTTTGAGACAGATTTGTTTTCTTTCAAGTCTCTTAACAGTTTGGTAATAAATGACCATATGTATTTCTATTTCACATTATGTTTGTTAGACTTACTGTTATTGGAATGAAATTTCAGATTCATGGAGTGCTAAACGTAGTGAGTTGGGGTATTTTGATGCCTCTTGGTGTTATAATAGCAAGGTACTTGAGGGTATTCAAATCTGCAGACCCAGCATGGTTTTACCTACATGTCATTTGCCAAACTTCAGCTTATATTATTGGAGTTTCTGGGTGGGCAACTGGTCTAAAGCTTGGTAACGACTCTGCTGGTATCCAATACACCAAACACAGAACACTTGGCATTCTCCTTTTCGTCCTTGCAACACTTCAGGTATCCAAAATTCTTCTCATACAAACAATCAATGTTATTCCACATATTTTCTACCAAATTTTGTCTCTTTTCATTGCTAAGAACGAATTGCACATCCTGTCTAGGTTTTTGCTTTGCTTCTAAGGCCGAACAAGGATCACAAATACAGATTTTACTGGAATATCTATCACCATTCAGTTGGGTATTCTGTCATCCTTCTCAGTATCATTAACATATTCTTAGGATTCGAGATTCTGATGCCGGAGAAGAAGTGGAAGAATGGTTACATTGCCATTATTGTGTTTTTGGTACTCAATGCTGTGTGGCTGGAAGCGTATACTTGGTATGTTGTGTTGAAGAGGAGAAGGTCACAAAGTGCAGAGAAGTCGCTTCAGGGCGTTAATGGAGGAAATGGGGCTAATGGGTACGGGTCTAGAACACCACAGTATGTTTAAAATGGCTATAACCGGATATAGGATGTGATTGGTTCTGGGTCTTTCACTCAGTCATCTCCTTTTCTTTTTTGTGTTTCTTCCCTATTTATTCTATCTGTTGTTTCCACCTTTTTTGCAAATTTGTGGACGAGGGCATTTGCTATTTAGGATACCCCCATGTAATGAGGGAGTTGGGTACCAGAGTTGATTCATATAGAATAGTGTCTGGAGCCTGCATTTGTGTACATGTATCAATTAATTTCATGAGACATTCTAGATCTACAAGAAAATCTTATAGAAATAAACTTACAAAATGATATTGTTTGATATATACGTTAGAGTTATTTTACAATGAATAAACTTTATAATCTAACATTCCATGTCAAATCTCCTTTTGGGCACTGGAGTGTTCTCAAGTGTTCACCTATATTTCACTACTTTTTATTACTATTCACCACTATTCAATATTTTATCACTACTTTTTGATTATCTTTTAACTATTATTAACAGAATATTTAAGATCACCTCACCACCCAAACACAACAAAGTAGCATTATTTTCCTGTTCGATCTATTTAGGCAGCTGGTTCCAACAGTGAATCCAGCTCGATAGCATCTTTAAAATGTAGCAGTTTACACTTTACATGAACTTATTCCTGTAGCATGAATAGCATTTACATCTCAGATCCAACCAAACATATATGTTTAAAAATGCTGGAATTGTTCTTGGTCGAATCACATTCTCCTACTATCACTTAGAAACCATTCAACCCACCACCAAGTCATTATCGGTCTTGTACTATCTCTCAAGAGGCTGCTAAAGAACATGTTGAAAACCAATTGGTACAATAAATGAAGAAACTCATGAACCGGATGCTAAATATTAGTACTAATCATTCAAGATGCATGAACAATTAGATTCGAGTTTGTACTCCAACCATTTGAGTTGTCATCTCAACCAATTCCAGAAATAATTTGGCACTGCTTAAGGCACAAGAGAAGGAGGGAAGGAGAGTAATCATTGGTTCATTATATTCATTAAACAATCTATCAGCACATGGAACATGATAGGATAATAGAAAGCATACTATTAGTGGTTTTTGGAACATGGAATTTTTTGTAAGTCGGGTCAATTTATTAATAGGCAGAGGAGTGCAACCCAAGTGCACAGGCTTGCATACAAGAGAGAGCACCTGACTAGGAAAGTGAGGAAAATAGGAAGACATAAAATGCATCCCACTTGGAACATGGGAATTAAACTAAACCATATTGAATTAGAAATATCCCAGATTTCAATGATCAAGTATGTGTCTCTCATTCTGATTGCTGTAAGGCCTCAACAAATGCATCCTTGACGTAAGGGTTTGAAGCTGCCACTCGCTGGGATGTGATGTCAAAATCTTTACCAGATCTGATAGGTAATGACAACCATCAAAGGTTAACATAGGTGAAATACCTAAAAACATATGTAATTATAAATGCTTTCGAAGTTCAAAATCAAAATGCTTATCGTGGCCTGCCAATTGTGCACTCTGCAAAACCACCCCCAATGCATGGCCAACTCATGAATTGATTTGTGATGGCCCATAGGATGAAGACCAATGCATGTTGACTGTTTAACTACCTTGTTCAAAGGTTGCTATGGAAGAATGCTAGTCCTATCTAAAACCTCCAATATTCCCTTTGTTTAAAAAACATGGAAGACACATATTTAGGTATGTCACTTACGGATCATACACAAGTCCTCCAGCTTCTATTACAATCACAGCACCACCTGCCACATCCCTGGGTAAAAAGCAGACCATCTCAGTCATGCATCACAACCAACCAATTTCAAATTAAAAATATCAAACAAAGAATCGGGCCATTTCAATCAAAAGAAGAAACCTCACTGAGAAGTTACAGTATCCTACCAAGGACCCCCAAAGCCGACTAAATAAAATAGGTCAAGCCTTCCACATGCAATTCCACAGAGATCTAATGCACAAGAGCCACTCATCCGAATCGATCTCACCTGATAAAAAATGTAACCAATATTCATGACAGACACCAATGCATGTATAAAGCTCAATACCTTTGGTGGCATGTTTATATTTTACCTTGGAAAGTAGCCAATTAATTCTGTTTGTTGAGGCATCCAATGTTGACTTATCACGTTTGGTACCCGACTGCTCATGCAGGAAAAAAAGTTTCAGTTTGAAAAATGTTTTCGTGATTTTATTTTGAGATTTCACCAACTTGATTTGGGCTGGATTTTGTTACTAAAGCTCTATAGCTCATGTGAAAGCCTAATGTTACAAGAAGATGACAAAGCGTAAGAACTTTCATTGAATAGTTTTGCATCAAGGATTTATTCCATTGTATATTCACATACCTCAGTTACAAGGAGAGACTTCACAAGTTCAGCTTGAGATGATACTGCAACATTGCAAAACATAACCATGTAGCTGTTATAGGCTCTTAGGATTAGTAAGAGAGACACAAAACTGAAAGTTTAGGAAGAGTAGTCTCACCTTTTAGAGGGTTTCCATTCAGAAAAGCACCTTTTCCACGGATTCCAGTAAAAAGCTACATATCATAAACCCGAAGTTAGATGTAGCACAGACATCAGTACTTATTAAAACATGCATTTTGACTACCAAATCCAATAATGTGCGAGACAGGATTCTACACATGCCAAGGAAATCAGGTGCTCAGAGAGTCCTGGACACTTTAACAGCAAAAAGAAAAATTAAAAAAAAAGGTGGACCATCTAGAATCTCTGGCCTCCAACAGGTCAGTTTAATCCCATCACTTGTGGACTACAAGTATGACGGGGGGGAACAACTGATTACTTGATTTCTCATTGACAGTTGTGCTATGTGCTTCTTTCTGGACATACGACATGATGAAATAGATCTTGGGAACTACAGGTTCCATCCATAAATTAATTGGATGATTCCGCATACTATCTATATGCCACAAATAGAATGGTCATTATGGTTGATAGGTTATGTCAAACATACATGGGGCATTAGAATTCTCACCTCATTCATTATTGGATTGTAAACAACACCTACTGTAGGAACCTTTCCAATTGTAAGACCAATGGAAACACACACGAAAGGAAACCTACAATAATTAGGTTGTCAAAATAACAATCGACACAATTGAATATGAGGAATAGAAAGGATCACCTACAATAAAAGAAATTAATATTTACCCATGAACGAAGTTAGTGGTTCCATCCACTGGATCTACTATCCACGTCGGTTCATCAGTCAAATCCACAGTACCAGAGGCAGCAGTAGTTTCTTCACCAATGAACTAAGAAGAACAGCAGTTGGAACCAATTCGGAAAGGATTAATTTTTTGTTAGACAAAAAAAAAAAAAAAACATTCTGAGAAGATAAAAGACTACATTTTGAGCAATAATTGTAACACTCTCCGATGCATAAAATTAAGAAATAAGAAATAAGTGTTAACCTTGTGTGTGGGGTAAAGCTGGGTGAGATGCCTGAATATGATATCTTCACATGCCTTATCAGTTTCGGTAACCAAATCCACCTGCATTGCACAGAAAAAACTTTAAAATTAAAAGTTGCTTGCTTGTTCTCTAAATTCAAGATAACATCCTCAGCTTTTTTTTCTTTTCGAATGAATACCCCTCATTCACACAACTCACCATCGGGTCGCTAAATAAACGGAAGGAAACAAAATAATTAAATAGGGGATTCTCACATCTTGCATGTGTTGACTGTTGTAAAAATACAAAACCTCCCATTACCTTTGAATTAACATTTCATGTTGAATTGTATTAAATTGCAAAGAGGGTGATAAAATCTTCCAAAATTCATTCTTTACTGTCGGAAAGATAAACTTAATCATTTCCTATCACTTTTAATTCGCAAATAAGATAGAATATGCCAGCCTAGGCAAGTGCATATCTAACAATAGCACAGGGTACATAAAAAGCTGGCACCTGTTATGCCAATGTATTAAAATCTATCAAATTAACCTATGCACATAAATTTTCACCTTAATTCATAAACACTTCTAGCCTCCGCTCTCTAAAATTAACGATTGTACTTCTAAGTTCTAACCATTCATTGGCATGCTGCATGAGGCTCAAGGTATATTTACAATGCCATAGATTGCATTGATCGGATAAAGAAAACCCAAAAAGATAAAAGGCATGGGATGTGGCGTATCAAATATCAAAGAAACATATGATGCAACCCTTAACAGGAGGGGGAGAGCATACCTCGCCTTTATGCTCCACATGTTTTGTCTTATAGAACCCCTCACGAATTACCTGAAAATTAAATTTTTAGGAGTCCCCATACAATGTATTACAGGAAAAAATAAAAGGAAAACGTATTTAAAAGAAAACCAAAAACAAAATGGACTTCGGATTATAAAAAACCTCGCCAGCTTTCTTCGCTGCATCGATAGCAGATGCGAGGAAGTCTGAGAGAGAATCTGAAACCCAAAGAATTCGGAAGGAAATAAATAAATATATATATAAATATATTTAAAAGGCTTGAGTTCATCAATATCAAGGAAAACAATGTGTTTAGAGTTTGGAACCGAAAAAGAAATAAAGAAACGGAAGGGGAGAGAGAGAGAGAGAGAGAGAAATAGATGGGGCCCTACCATTTCCAGCCATTTTTTAAGGCTCTGTAGAAGAAGAAGAGAGAGAAGTGAGGTAAAACACTAAAACCAGATGATTTTATAAGGATTTGTCTCCGAGCTTTCAGTTCACGACTTCACGTAGCACACCCTGAAACAACAAAAACAACAGCACATCCCTCCCATGCGTTCAAATAGAAAATCAACTCAAAATTCATCATCTTTGTTTTTTTTTTCTTTTAAAAATTTAAATGCCTTGGATTGGAGTTCCTGGTCCAATAATAAGTATTTAATTTAGTTTTTGTTCACATTCTTCCCCGTTGCCGATCATAAAGATTTATGGATATGCTTATAATCATCAACTAATGCATATGCTGGCGATTAGATCATAACCTTAATAATTGATCACTCTTCTTCTGAGCCAGCGAGCTTGAAGTTACGCCTTCGAGTTCTGTGAAGTGTGACGTACAAGACGAACGGTGCTCCCTGAAATAATCAAGAAAAGAGGCATCCATTAATAGCAATACAAAATAGCAGATGCTGCCTGCCACTGTCCTTTGTCAAGGAAACAGAGATGCTTTGTAATGGGTTCTGGTTCCTTTCACTCGTCAATCACACCGACAATTCCATACATTCTCAATGGATGGATGCATATATTATTTTTTTCTTTTTTGTCCCATTTTCGAATCCAGCGAAACTTGATGGCTTTGGTACATGAACATTTGTCTCGAAGATCTCCGCTGATCCAGAGGCTTCAGCCTACCATTGGAAAAGTAAAGCATAAACAATTTCAATGTCACGAAAGAAAGTATAGTGTCATCTGTATTCATGAACTAAATAATAATTAAAATGTTTATGATCAATTTCAAGCTGTGGGGTATCTTGCTTGTTCCTTTTAGCAACTTTAATTAAAATGCAACTTGTACACAATTCAACTATCTGCATCGATCAAGTACTGCATTAAACAAATTTCATTAACTTATTTATCCACTTCTTTTTTTTTTTATTGGCACCAAGTGTCCGGAAATAACTTCCCGACAAATCCCAAGGAGTGTACAAACCCTCGACAATGAATTTTACATAAGTGCACATCGGGTAATTCAAAAGAAAAATCTATCTTATTTATCTACTTTGCAGAAGTATATTTAGATTACAGGACAGGATCATTGGAAACTAAAGGACAGGAATCGAGCAAGAAAAAAGGCCACCTCGGATCTTAATAGCGTGTAATGCTTGTGGGGCTACAAGACTAGAAAAATTAACAATTAAATTGAGTTACAGAAACTCCGGTAACTTCGAAACAAAATAAAGCTGGCTCCTGGGTGGTCTCAAGATTCCCTAGGTTCGAGGGCAGCAATTTCTTTCACAACTTGAACTTTGTCAGCCTCAAACTCTGCATCCTCTGCAACAAAAGCAAACTAAACTGTAAACACAATGCCAACTGCAAAGTCGATTGTTACATATTGTTAATAGCAATACATGTTTTACCCTTATCGGTTTTGAAATCAGCAAACAGCCTTAGAAGCTTGCTTTTGTTTGCAACAAGTATGCTGACTATGTCGGGAGGTTTGTTTTGATTAGCCGCAAATAGCTGTTGAAATTCAAACATGTAAACATACTTGAAGGAGCACTTGCAAGGTCATTAGTTCAAAATGCAGCCTAAACCAAAATATAGTACCTTAAACACGTGAAATGCTTCTATCTGGATGCTCTTGCTGGACTCCTGCAATCAAGGGAATCCACTATTTATCACACAAATATTCAGTTGAATTCAATATTCTACCTTTTCTGTTTGGGTGAAAAAACCAAATGCATCATAAACTAACATAAAACTTGTTGTGAGGGTTGGTAAGAATTCAAATAAAAGATGAAAGAGACACCCTCTTAACAGGATGCGGTGTAAAACTAAAAAACCTGACCATAAGAGTCTAATAATTTAAAATAAAAAACACACCATATATGGTTATTTTTCACATTCTAATTCTAAAATCTAAACCCTAAACCATTAAACCCCAAATCATTTTAGGACCACAACCAGCCATTACTCCGGCTGCTCCTCAAGGTGGCCAGAGATATGCCTTGGTCGGTGGGCCCGATATCCAAACCCTAAAACCCACCACTCCAGCTGCTGTCGAAAGAGGTGGTCGGAGATCCAAACCACCCCAAAATGGGGGGCTGGCCACCAACCCCGTCTTTTTTCGAGTTTAATTGCTTTTTATGATTTTATAGATCTTATTCAGTGTAGGTGACACTATTTTGTTCAGTAAAAAGATAATGTGTCAACGTTGGATTGAAGGGTGTTAGAAAGCTATTTTACGTCACATCCTGTTTTAAGATAAATTCAAGATGAATATATTAAGCAATCTGACAGTGTCTTACTCTGAGAAGATTCATAAGAATCCTCAAGTTGTCCCTTGAGCTAACGTATCTTGTCATTATGGCCGAATTCGAACGATCCAGTAGCATATCTCCCAACAGCTGAAACCGAACAAAAAAAAAAGACTTCTCAGCAAATTGAATGTCGGACTTATTTAAATCCTTTTCAGCAACAACTATAATGTCGGAGTTGCATTATATCAACAGGGGAAAATCAATCCTTGGTCTTGACCTCCATACATTTTCTTCATTTAATGTAACTCCCCACCCCTTTTCCTTTTAAATATTTAGGCCAAACGTCAAGCACTGGTCATACCTTGATGGCTTGTCGTCTGGTGATGTAATTAGAAGATTCCAGTAACTTTGAGTTATACTCAGCAAAGAACTGCAAACAGTGAAAAAATGGAGAATGTCAAGTCATGACCGATCAGAAACCTTAGGTTAACTGCCCAGCAAGGTGACAAACTCCAGTCAGCATATGTGGTGATTCATTTCCCCATTAGCATAGGCTTTTAGTTAAGTGATTATTGCCATGGTATGAGAACAAATAATCCTGGACTTCAAGCTCTGCCTCCATTTGATGCTTCCATTAACTTCTTTTCTAGAATCTAGACCCACATATACGGGGGAGTATAAGAACATTTGATCTAATTATTAGATTCACCTGTTCTTGACAAGCAGTAATTTATGAGCGCCTCATCAATAGGAGTTTCCAAACTTGGTAGTAATTTTTTTTTTTTTAATAAGTAAAAGTACAATTTTATTGATAGGAAAAGAAATAGCCCAAGTATACATGCAGTATACATTGAATACACCTAAAAACCACTAAGCACTAGTGAGAGATACAGTGGTAACAATAATAATAATGGAAACAAAAAGAACAGGATCCCCACTGAGTTGTCATTACAGATGTTCTTTCTCAATTTTTATCTCCTATACATAGATTAAACTACCCTTGAATCTTGATACACTTTAAATTGAGTGTGCATCACATAAGTCTCTTCTAGTCTTCTTGGGTTTGTAACAAGAAGAAAAGTGAAAGATAACTTACCCAGTCATAATTCTTAGAAAGAAACTCTGCAACAGTTGATTTATGCCTTGTCAGGAGTTCCTGCAAGAAAAATGAACAATTGCATCAGAATGATCCTGCCGCAATGGTGACTGCGTAAGTGGATGGATTAAACAAAATGATAGCAAAAAAGCGCCAATACTGCCATTGGAAAATTGAATATGTATACATAATATATTATAATGACAAAAAACGTTTTATGCAGACTTATGCATATAGATCTTCAACAGACTAAATATAATAGAATTATGGGCCAGGAGATTCACCGATAGAAAAAACAGTGATACTAGATAGGAAAACAGATCAGGCATTCAATACATTCAACACTAGGGCTTTGGCGGAATAGAATGCAACAATTGACAGTCTAACTTAGCAAAGGGCCACAACATCATGCAGTTCTAACTTCTCAGATAGGACATATCTACAAAAGCACAAACCAGACTACTTCCAGAAAGGTAGTTTCTCAAATTGAAAAAAAAAAAAATACCCTTATTTGGAATTGACAGAATAATACAGATGTTTGCGACTCATGAGTACATCTGTGTCAGTTATACTCACCTTAAATGTTGCGGCAGCATCTGCAGCAATGTCAAAATTCGGAAGTTGAATATAATCAAAAAACTTCTTTATGTGCTGAGATTCCAAAACATATCTGCA
This sequence comes from Pterocarya stenoptera, assembly GCA_003123785.1. Lineage (NCBI taxonomy): Eukaryota > Viridiplantae > Streptophyta > Magnoliopsida > Fagales > Juglandaceae > Pterocarya > Pterocarya stenoptera. Next base: position 263,470 of record QEOT01008161.1, on the reverse strand, counting down.
ATTAAACCAGGAAGAATCCGATAAGTCATAAAGCTTACACCAGACAAACATCATCAAGAAATCAGTTAGAAATAATTTGAAATTTGAATGTAAGTGAAAGGAATAGATAGATGCAAGTAGGGAAAATAAGCATATTAATTGATCATTTGATTTCGCAGCAGTAGCCAGCCCAAAAATGATACCAACACTACGACCAGCATCATAATTGCTCAATAATTTATTGATATGATAGTCCATAATGCCAAAAACCAGGCCATTTCACTCACCTTGCAACACTCTGGTGACGAATGCACTCCCTCAGCATTGCACCATAGTGTAATGCCATGTCTGTGTTTTCATAACTAAACAGAACAACATTCTACCATTAGAAGATGAAGATCAATACAAGCCAATGAGGAAAAACAAGTTTTGAAAAGCCTAAACAACTGACATCAAAGGAACAGATTACAACTTAAAAATAATTGTCTAACCTAAAGACTTATGAAAAGGGGCATCATGAATTAATAGCAACTAAGAGCACTCCCAATCGATCTTGTATCTTGTTATCTATAATATGTCACCAATATTCACTTTTTCTATTTTACCGAGTGACTTCTACATACTGCCATATATCAGCTTATCTATTTTTTTCTATATCATTCAACTAATCTTTTTTATTTATGTTTATTCATTTCATATATTTCTTCTAACTACTAATGAATTTATAATATCCTCAAATCTTTTGATATTTTCAATACCTCCCTATATACAATATGACATAATTATGTCCTATACACACAAAATATAAATATAAATATAAATATAAATAAATTTCTTTTATGTTCAAGTACCAACATATATATATGTATATGTATATATATATGAAATTTTATGCACAAGTTTTATAGTTTAATAAAAAAGTTCAAGAACCATCATAGTCAGCCAAAGCAATAATCCCAGTCTCTTCCGATATCTTTAATTAAACATATATTTATGAATACTTTTATAAATCAATGGGGTTGGAAGTAAAATAGGAAGAAATAAAAGAGTTTCTACAAATAAAAAAGTAGGGAATCAGGAGTGCAAAGTAGAGAACAAATAAAAAAGATTTTAGATGTATGAACAGTGCAAGCCAGATCTAGCAAGATTACTGTAGCAAACTGGAAAATGAAGATAAAATAGAAGAAGATCCATTGGAGCTCATTTTTGGATAAATATTGAGTTATTTTAGATAAATGTGTGTTTTACATGATCCATTGGGAGTGATCTAACAGCAATGTAAATGCCTGACAATTATACTGGTTCAATGAATAATTAACTAAATAAGCTCAAATCCTCAAGACAAAGTAAGGAAAAGGCTTAAGCATCTCGCTACATGTTTCACGAGCTGTAGAGATCTAGCACTGAATGGCCAAGATTTTAACCTAAAGAGATGCATTACAAACCACAAGGTTTGCTTTGGAAAAATTTCCAAAATATGAATTCTTTAACTTCAAGTTTTGTACTTGAAATTAAATTTTTTTAATCAAACCAAATTCTTGGTTGGTCAAAGACCTGAAGTAGTTTACTACCTAGTCTAGAAGAAATGCTTAATATTTATGAACCCAAACCACTTTGAAGTTCAGTTGATTTATTTTCTAGAGCTGGTTCATAACAACATTGAAGCAAATCCTGGTTTTCCATAAAGAGAAACTTTAATATGAGCTTGATAGATCAAGAAGATAACATTAGAATTCTCTCAAAGGATTCGATTATACCTAGTTCAAATAGGGACAAACCAGAGATCACTATCAATTCAAACTGATTTTTCTTCAGCCAATGAGCCTGGCTCAAATGACACTTTTTATCTTTCCAGGTAAGTGAAAGCACACCAAGAATTATATGCACGATATATTTAAGCCTCAAAGATTATATGGGCCTTCAAGACCCGACCAGAGATCATGAATGGACTAATAAGCGGTAACAATTCCAAACCACTTCTGCAAGGGGCTTACCCTGCTATCAGAATATCCATTAGATCTATGTTTGCTTCCAAGTAATCAGATGCAATTAGTCTTGAATGAACTTGTTGCCTTTGCAAATTTGCAACAACTTGAGTGGCATCTTTTCGAGCCTGGAAACAATGATCTGTGTCAAGATTAATACAAGCTATGATTTGTAGACACAAACACAAGGTGTCAGATAGTCGTTTTTGGTCAGTAATGCTATGTTGACGGTTGCTCCACTATGTTTTTTGGCTGAAAAAGCGTATAAGAGGACCTCTCAATGGCGTGTCCTTGTGAAATAATAATGTGAAAAAACATGGCTATGTTCATTCTTGCATGTAGAAGAAGCGTATTGGAAAAAATCATGACTCTATAACTATGTGCAACTGTAATCAAGACATGCATAATCTCATCAATTATTCAAATTAGAAGCGTAAATAAAATAATAAATAGGTGACAAGTAGGGTTGTACAAACAGAAACCGGGACTGAACCAGAACCAGCCAAAACTGGCAGAACTAGCTGGTTGTTCACCGGAGCCAGTTGGTCGCCTGTCCTAATTTCTTAAAAACACAATTATATTGATATGGTCTTGGTCTAGGTGACTCGATTCACACAGTCCACACTGAACCAATATAATAATATAAACTTATTACTTAAAACAATATAAACTTACTACTTATAAAAAAACAATATAAACTTCTTATATTTTTACATTTATAGGAAGTCGAACCCTCATAAAATCAATGATCTAATTCACATTTATTTTTTAAGTTAGGGAAGTTATAGTCTTGTAGTATGGTGACAATATCAACTACAAAAAATAAAACCAAACAAAGATTAAGTTTTATTCCAAAAAAATAAACATCCAAAGCCTTTTTCTTTTGGCCAAATTTTAAGTTACTAAAAATGTGTAATATATATTTTTATTTTAGAACCAAACTTTTTGAGTTTTAGAGAATAACAATCTTTTGAAATTTTAAGGGAACTTGGAAATTTTTAATGTTTATAGGACAATGAGCATTTTTACAAATATTTAGAGGCTAAAAAAGCGAGTGCGTTTGGTCCTTGGGGGGTGGACGAGGATGAAAATGCAGTAAAACTCTCAAATTAAGGGTGACAATCCTTGTTGATCACATCTCAGTCCAAGAGCCAGTCATACTTACCTCCAAATTCAATTTCGGAAGACATAAAATCAGAAGCCGCAGTGTGTTCTCTTTAAAAAACTCCTGGGTCAATTGTGCACAAGCTTCTGCAACTGGCTCAGATTCACTATCTCCATAAAGAATTGACTTTAGCTCCCTTAAATTTTTACACAACTCTGACATCTGCTAAGAAATGCAAAGTTGAAAAGCAAGGTAAATTTACACAACTGAGAAAACTAACAAATAGATATAAACGTCGAAAAATTCCAAAACCCCAGCACCACAAATATATATTTTTTCATGACAAAATATTCCTAGTTTCACTATCCCACTAAATTTAGATAATAAAAATATTTCTCATATAAATCACACAGTTCGACACTTCAACGATAAAATAAGCTCTATATACATTAAACATTGCAGTAAAAAATTCTGCACGCACAAATATTTTTGATAAGTTCTCTGATAGGGTACTAATGGCAGGGGACTTGCTTTGCAAAAGACCTTCAACCCAGGTCGGGGTATGAAGAAGGGCATCCACAACCTCCAATTAGAAGGTAAGGATCACTCATTAGATTTTTAATCTATTATATGCTACTGGGTTTTTCATTCCATAGAACAACAATATAAGCATCGGCTCTTCAAGAGTTATATAAACATGAAAAAATTTATCATAAGTGATCAAGAAAAGCACGAAAAGCTCTTAAAGCTCAAATTGATGTGAAATTTACCTATAGTTAACCGATTCTTGTTTTAAGCATATTGGGGAAATATCAAAAACAAAAAACAAAGCAAGCGAAGATAAGAGAAACATCTGCTAAAGATAAAAATTATGAATCAAAGAACTAAATTGACTTTCTCCGATGAAATGTGCAAGCGCAGAACGAAATTCAGGTATTCAAATTTACGTACTCTTTCCTCTAGAACCAGAATTTATAAGCCACCTCAGTAACTGAGATAGATGCCACTATTTACCTCGATTGAGACACTTTTTCGTTGCTATAATAAAACCAAATCCCCCTAACTTTCTTTAAAAAAAAAACTAAAACTAAAACTAAAACTTTAACAGAAAAAACAATAATAAAATCTCAGAATCATCACTATCCGCTGCGGATCAAAGCGGATTAATTCGATAGCGAATGATCCGAATGGAGAGGAAAAGAGACAGAAAGGGAAGCAAAAGACGAACCTTCTCCTCGCGCTTGCTCTCGCGGGTATCGGAGCTGCCGCTGTTACTGCGCTGGGCGTAGAGGAGGAGATCTCGGGTCTGGCGGACGACGTCGGGAGGGGTGCGAGGCTTGGACTTGAAGAGGCCCTTCATATTAGCGGTCTCCGAAGGAAGCACCGGCTTCTCTAGCTGCTTCTGCTGCTGAGGGAGCCCCTTCGGCGCCGCCGATGACGGATTCGACACACAGTTCCCTATTTTGTCTTTTTATCTTTATCTGTCCCACTTAAGGCGTTTCCGTTCTCTCTCTGTCACCAGACTTCTGTTCACGAGGATGATGGTAACAGAGATAGAGAGGATTTTATTTGAGTGCATCCATGGTCGCCAATGGAAGATTGACAGGTCAATCTTTCCTACAATTGTTTTTGTAAAGAAAATTATAATTTATAATATAGCAGATAATTCTCAATAATAATTTAGAGTTTAAAAAAAACAAAAAACAAAAGTAGTTCACACAAAATCTTGGATGATCCTCACTCGCTGTCCCCTTGCTAGATGGGTAGAGATTTTTAAAGGGAAAGTTTAAAATTTTTTAAAATATATTTTAGATGTATTGTTTGTCGAGTTTGTTAGAATAAATAATAAAATCTGAATAGGATTTAAAAAAAAATATGTTTTGAATCAACATTTTTAAAAATAAATAGATAAAATTAAAAAATATTTTAATATAATTTTTTAAAATTTTAATTGTTATAAATATTGTTTTAGATTTTAGGTTTTGTATGAATTTAGACAAATAACAAGTATTTTTTTTAATTTAAAGATGTTTAACTTTCAAATGAGACCTGGGGTAAGGCTGAAAAAATAAAAAATTGAAAAATCGGTGAACCGGACTCATGTGTTTGGCTCGGCGTAAAACTTGTTCTAGTTTTGTAAAATCTGTTTGGTTTTGATTTTGCTTTTATAACACCGGACCGAATCGGTTAATATATATATATATATATAATATTTTTTATATGATTTTTAATATTATATATAATTTTTATATTATATGCTTAATAACTAATTAAAATAACATTAGATTTTAAAATCTTATTATTCATGCCTAATAATCTAATAACATACAATAATATAGCAGCTGATATAACATTAAATTAATTTTATAAATCTTAATATAAGTTATAACATTTGATATAACATATAAATCTTCACTTTAGAACATAAAATATTAATCTCAAACATAAACATTAATATTAAGTTATTAATATAAACTAATTTTTGATTTATATATATACATATCAAGGATAAATACATTTTTATGGCATAATAAATTATAATATATATTCTTTTGAATATATATATATAATTTTACACATTTGATTATATGTACTTATATAAAAAGTATATAGTTTAACTTATATAAATTATAATTAAATTCAATACTATACTAGTATATTTCTCTACTCTAGGAAATTTTTATGAAGTTTTCATCCTTAAAATTATATTAAAAAAATCAGATCGAAATTGATAAAATCTTTAACTCTGATTTTGGCAAAGAATCAGTCCAAAATTTAATTTTTTTAATTTTTAAATTCGATATATATCAATTTAATTTTAAAATATATTCAAAATCAGACTAAAACTGAACTGATTATACTCGTATCCTATCCCAGAGATGGATCGAGTCATATGAGAGCCATTATTCTAGTTAGCCGAGCCGTCAAGGGCTAAGGTAGTCACATCGGCACCATTGTTAACATATTTGACGAAGGAATTTTAAAATTAATTTATCTTACAATTAAAATTTAAGTCTATATTAACATAGGTTTCACATTGTCTCGCAGATATAATTTTTCTTTTTCAAGGAGCGTACTTTTTTTTTTTTAATTATTTTTATTAATCATTATTCATCATCTCACATTTCATATCTTATAAAAAATACTTTTATTTCTTATAAAAAATACGCTCACATTCTATAAAAAAAAATTATAAATATAAGATATAAGAATAAATAATAATTAATACATAAAATTCATCTTTTCTGAATATGTATTTTGAAATGCTTAAACTACCGGTGTTTGACAAATCACATTTTTTTAAAAAAGAAAAAACAATAATTTATAAATAAAACATATTAAAAAGTTTAAATTATCTTTATTATTGATGTGACATCGAGTAAAAGTGTTCACATCAATATAACAAAACAAGCGATATAATTGAGGTATGGTAACATTTATAATATAAAATAAAAAACAATAATTTAAGGATAAAACGTATTTTTCGTTTATTCTTTTAAAGAAATATTACAAATATGATTATTTTTCTTTCTTGATTATATCAGCCTATCAAATATTGGGATCATCTACTTCCTCACTGTATTATTCTGTTCTCATTCGTATCAGCTTAAATTTAAAAAAAAAAAGGAATATGTTTTAATGAAAAATGGTAAATATACAATATTTTTTACAATATATTTCATAATCATGTTTTAAAATGATGAGTATTATTGTAAACTATCATATAAAAGTAACACAACTTTTTAAAAATACATTTATTTTATATTATATATTGTGAAAAGTATTGTTTGTGTATCATTGTTCTTTTTTAATAAGATTATAATAATTAGTCGGTGTTGCCAAGTGGTAAGGTTGTATTTATTTGAGCACCGGATAATAATTCAAAGTATTGAAATGAGATGATGGCTATAGTTTTTTATGCTAAGAAAATGGTTTACTTTGCAGCTTGGTGACCTAATTAAATAGTCGGGATCTACGTCTCTTCTTTTTTTTCTTTTTTTTTTTTTAATGTATTTTAATGCTTTATCCATCTTGTTTGAGGGGTGTTCTCTTTTGTTTGCACTCACGGACATTCTTTATTATTTTATCAATCATCTTCGCATCATATTAGGATGCAAAATACTTATTTGATACTTTATTTTGGCACCTCCTATATTTTAATTTTTTTTATTTATTTAATAGTTAAGGAAGTAGCTATTAGTACATTGATAATTTTTTTTATTTTTTTATAAATATTTTAAAATGATAAAAAAAATATGAATAAAACAATTTTTAAAATATGAGAATATAAATTTGTACTAGGTGGCACGCCCAGCGGTCAATGCTGGACGACAGTCTAGCACTTCTCTACTAGGATTATAGCAAAGCCTAGCAACAATATAAGCCCCGTTTGGATGCATAACTTAATCCAATACACTTCATTTTTAGACTAAGTTGAACATCCAAACGCAAATTTTTACACGGTCATCCAAACGCAAATTTTTACACGGTTGAATAAAGTCCAAAACTGAACTCATATGTAGGGCCCACAACTAACAAACATTAATTTCCAATTTTACTTTTTCATCTCTGTCAGTTTACTTTTCTTTCCATTGTATACAACTTTTCCATCTCTCATGGGGCCCAACTCAAGCGTTTATCACTTTTTCTACTTGGTTGGTCTGGCTGTAAGTGCAACTTGTCATGAATTTTTTTTTTTTTTTTTTGCAAGTTTTGTCATTGGCAGTTGCTCAGACCATGTCAGATGAATAGTGAAATTTAATAATGAGATCTATTTATTTTATAACTTCTCATAAATATATATAAATTTATCTTAAAATTAAAACACATAAACTCGTATCAAATGGATCACACAAAATTTACTCAACTATCTCAACTTACTACTATTCATAACAAACACAGCTCAACTCAACTCAACATCCAAATACAACTTAATATTAAGAGTCCTGCTAGATCCCACAAGGATCCCATAAACTAACACGGTGTTATGCCACATCAGTTTTTATTTTAATGTTTTTGGATCTCATTTTCAACCCATGTCCCGTCCCTTTCCCTCTTCCTCATATCTCAAAACCTAGCCCATTGTTCCTTTTTTCCATTCCTTTTCACTTCATCTTCCCCTTCCGTTGGTCGGTAAAGTTACTTTTTTCTTTTTGTTATCCCAACTTCGTCGGATGATTGCTTTTTTCCTATTAGTTTTGCTGTTTGTACAGTTCCCGACCTCCAGTCCCTAATAGCCACGTTTTGCAGTCGTCGCCGACAATTCTAATCCCAACGTTGGAGCCCTTAGTCCTGCCCCTCACCGGCAAGTATACACGAGACTCTTTGTCAAGGAATCTTCTTTCTTGCACACATTATTTCAAACAAACTAAACTAATAAAAGAGAGCCTAATATTAGGGGTGGTCAAAAGAGCCTCGTACCCACATGGTGGGGAGGGCAACCGCGCCAAATTTTATATAAATATATATTTTTACATATTTACAAATATATGTTATTAGTTTTATGAGCAATGCCACAAACAATCTCCATTTGAGGATTGCTCAATCATGCCTAGTCAATCTTGTCTTTAAAGTTTTTTAAAATTATAATAATATCCTTATCAAAATGGTATTTTTTCTAATTAATGAAAGGTTTGCACATGCAATTCCCACTCAATGAATGCAAATAAAATTTCTCTAGTTTTATTATCTATAAATATAATAATATGTATTAAATATAGTTTTTAATTAATACCTTGTATAAGTTAATATAGCCTAATGTGACATTTATATAAGAGATCAGGATAATATAAAAATCTCACTTAAGCAATGAGAAAACCTCATATCAGCCCATTCTGATATAGAGAAGGGTCGACCCTACCTAATACGATGAACTCAAGAAAACAGAAAAAAATAAAAAAAACATATGTAAAAAATAAAATCCCACCGACATCTAATTCCACAAAATCAAATAAAAATCTTAAAACCGGCCAGAACCCCCAATGCAAAGTCAACACCGCACCAAAAATCAACCAAAATCCTAACTTTGTGTTAATAACCCAAACCTATTTCCCAAAGCGACTAATTATAAGCACCGCACAACTCTAATCAAAGACACGAACAACAAAGACAAACATAAATCTTCTTTCTTGCATGCATCATTTCACCCAAACTAGTGTCGACGGGACACACCGGTGTGTGGGGGAGCTGGTTTAATTTTTGTTTGGGTCTTTGGGAAGGAAAAGGGAGAGAATATTATTGTATAAAGATCAGATTAATCACATGAATCAGATGCACCTTAGTTAGGATGTACATTAGTTACTGTACTATATATTCTTGTATTTTTCTTTTTCCGTATGATGAATATACAGATTCTAGAATTTTTTCACATTCTCAAGCATTCTCTCTATCATGGTATCAAAAGTAAAGTGAAAACCCTAACCCTAAGTGCCGTTTCTCATGGCCATCACCCCCAATGGTTTGTCTTCCTCAAGCATTCTCTCTATCATGGTATCAAAAGTAAAGTGAAAACCCTAACCCTAAGTGTTGTTTCTCATGGCCATCACCCCCAATGCTTCGTCTTCCTCTACAGCAGTTCATCACCATGCCTATGAGGATTATTCTAATCCGTTCTATCTCCAAAGTGGTGATCATCCAGGAGCAATCATTGTCTCCCAATCGCTTAATGGAGACAACTACCTTACATGGAATCGATCCATGTCTATGGCACTCATTGCCAAGAACAAACTCTGTTTTGTTAATAGTGCTTTGCCAATTGCCACCACCTACCACCACAAATCTGATGCACAATGCGTGAATCAGGTGTAATACGGTCATTCTATCATGGTGAGGATTGGGCATGGGAGGATAAAGAAAAATATCTATAAAACTTAGCTAATGTATCATTTTTGTCTCTAGTATTTTTTTAAAAGAACTGCTACATACACAAACAGATTATACAAAAGTAAACTTACAAACTGACGTGATTTCACGTAATCTATTAAATCTACTTTATATTAAAAATAACTTTACAACCTAACGTACTGCATCAAGGTACGCCAATTTATAGATTTGCTTTTGTGTAATTCCTTTGTAGCTAAAATATTTCTTTTTATTTTATATTAACGTTAATATTACTGTTAATAAGATATTCTATTGTGTTTGATGGAGATATCCACTTCTTTCTTCTTTAGATTCTATGTTGAATAAATCCATGTTTCTTTTACATGTACTTGCTTATTTCATATTTACTTTGTAAAAGAGCATGAATATAATTTTCAATTTCACCAAACACATTGCTTTTTAAAAAAATGACGCTCCGATTATTTCAAAATAAGGAGGAAAATCATACTCGCATAGGATATAATATTAGACAATGGATCAAAATCTATTTTTAATTTGAATAAGTCAATTTGATGAGTAGAAAAGAGCAGCAAGACTTTGTCACATCTTAGACATTGACAAGGCATTGGAGAGCACTAAGAAAATGTACAATGTTTTGTCAATACTACGACGGTAAATTTACATATATAAATATATATATGTCTATCTCTATTATATAAGTGTCTATTTAATTGTTACAGTATTTTTTCTTGTTCCTCCTGTTAAATTTTCTTGTTTTCCATTAACTCTGTTAACTTTTGCCCAACACGTCAACCAAAGCCACAATTCCTTCTAGTGGCAACTCCTCTCCATCTCCCGTTTCCCACTTTCAGCCACTTTTCACAACAGTTGCTCAGCCATAAACAAACTCCACTAAACCAAGAGAGAATGACGGAGAGAGAGTGGCGAACATGGAGGCTCATAGACCGACAACATGCGTGTATGATGACATCTTCGACGAAGACTCCTTTTATTTTTAGATAAAGCAATACATTGTTCCACTTGAGAAGATGAAGCCCAGAAATGCACCATCAACCACAGTACAATCTCCACCGCCATCAGCATTGCCATTTTTGCATAATTTGATGAATCCGGCCTCCAAGATCATGAAGTCTCAGCCACCATCCGAAGTTCCACAACCACGGGTTATTATTCCGCCATCCAGCGTGTCGACGAAGGAAGCTTGAATTTCAATGCAAATTATAGCAAAGTTAGAGACCTATAGTGAAGAATAAAATAGATGAAAAATAATGCAAGAGAGTAAAAGAGAAGCTTCGATTTGCAGCAAAACAGTAACAAGATCATAGAGATTAGGCCTCGTTTGTTTACAAGGATGAAATACAAAACTTTGAAAAATTTGAAAACTTTTGTAAGGATAGATTATCTATGAAAACAAAAATATATTTTTATCTCATCTCATCTCTCATTAATTTATTTACTATTTATAAACTGTCCTACACAGAAAAAAAGCTAACATGATATTATCGTTTTGTACAAAAAAATTGATCTGCCGTCTGACTTGGTTTACTGTTTTGTACTGTTAGTTTTATACGGACACATGAAGGAAAATGCCAAAAACTGGTTTTCAATTTGGTGTTACTGTTTATGCACGGCGTTCCACCTTTTGTTTATATTGTATTATAAAAAACTATTATAATTAAAAGTGGGTCCCTCCCACCAATATTAAAAAACATGCAGAAAAAAAAATAAAGAGGCAAAACGCAACAAGCCCAAAGGAAAAAATCCAATAAAAAAACTCTGAAAATATTTGTACTAGTTGTGGGTCCCACAACTATAAATATTTTAGAAAAAAATCAAACTAATCTCATCTCATCTCTATAAACAAACACATACATCATCTTATTTCAACATATCTCAATACTATTTATACATCTCAAAAGATCTCATCTCATCTCTGAAAACAAACGAGTAAAATGCAAGCCATTACCAGATGAAAAAGGAGGAGGAGAGTTGCGGCACAACTAGATTTGCAGATGAAGAAATATGAAATCGAAAAATCTTCTCAGAGCACAGGTAAAGGGAAAAAGAAATGGAAATGCAAGGGCATTTTTCACAAGTTTAAACCTAAAATACTAAGGGAACAACGGAGAGAGAGTGGCGAGCAGGGAGGCTCAGCTATGCTCACGGTTTTGGGGTTAAAACAGGGCATGGTTTGGGGCCAAAAACAGAGCATGGGATGAGGGAGAAATGGAGGTGAAGGCAGATGGTGGTTCTCACCGCAAAGTGCAGGGCACAACGGAGAAATGACAGAGGCGAGCAAGGAGGCTCAAGGATAAGGCCTACAATGGAGAAAAACAGAGGAAACCGAGAAGAGGACGAAGAAGGAAGGCAGCGGCGCGCAGGAGAAGAAGAAAACCCTAAGGGTTGGCCAAAACGACACCATTTGAGGAAGATAGGGTTTGGCTGAAAGCAAGCCCACGGGTTGGGCTTCACAAAGCCAAATGAGCTGGGCCCAAAACAGAGAAAACCCACTAAAAACAAGCCCTATCCGAAAAATACAGGCCCAATAAAATAAAAAGACATAAAAAAATAGAAAAAGGTAACTAAAAATACTACAACTAAAAATTAATAAAATAAAACAATAAAGCCCAACAATGAAATAAATTAAAATAGAGAGCAATTTAAATACTAAACAATAATTAATATCAAGAAAGCACGTCTAAATAAATTTCACAAATTTAGTTATCACAAAATAATGCAACGAAAATTATGTAAAATTTAAAACAAGAGAACCAATATTACTAATAAATAAAATAATTATTTAATTAAAACACACAAAAATACCGGGTATCACAAAAAAAGAGATTATGTTAGGGCAGCAAGGAAGCACTAGCCCAACCCGTTGGTACAGTTTTCCTTGAACCATACTATGTTGTGGCAGGGATGGGCAACAAACAAATTCTTGTTACACATGTACTAGCAAGAATTAAAATACTGATCGTAATAGTTAATTTATTTATTAAAGTTCATTTGAAATATATTATTAATTATATTATTTGTATAAAAGGTGAAGCAATGTCTTCTAAACTATACATGTCATCAACTATTTTTACAAGTTTTGTGAAAAAACATATTATTTTTTTAAAACAACAGTTTGATCTAATTAGGCAAACGTGCTTTGCACGTTGTTTTGACCTAGTATCTATATATGCATGTATGTATATCATTCATATCATTATCCTTACACCACACTTCTTCTTTTTTAAATTATTTTTCGCTTTATTCTTGTCAAACTAAAGTGCGGTTTAAATAATAAGATGAGATGTGATATTTTAGATGAAAATTAAAAGTTGAATAAAATATTGTTATAATATTATTATTGTTTTGAGATTTGAAAAAGTTGAATTGTTTATTATATTTTGTGTGAAATTTTAGAAAAGTTATAATGATGAGATGAGATGAAATACTTTCACTTGGACCTGCAACCCGAGCTCAAAATAGCGGGTTTGTGTCCGCCCCGACCCAGTCGCTTACATTTAAGGCACCAACTCGACCCGAATTGACCCACCAAAACAAAATCGGGTCGAACCCATATGACCCGATTGGAAAAAGAAAAGAAAAATTTTTTTAAAAAAAAAAAGGAAAAAAGAAAAAAGTGAAAATATTCTCCTATTTCTTCTTCATAGGGACCTTTACCCATTCTGATCAAAGCTTTCAACTTCCAAATCTTATCTACAATTTCCATCATATAGATCACTTCCTACCCCTTTTACATTTTCGTGGAAACCAAACAAGAACTAAAAACGTGATCCAAAGCACTAAAAACATTTCCAGAAAAAAGCCCAAAAAAAATGATACCGAATCAACTTTTCAGCATTGTCATCTCTTTCTTACTCCCAAGTTCATCCTCCAAAACCACGAATTTTGATGGCTGGAACCAAGTGGAGAAGCAACAGAGGCAAACTTGATCTGGAACTCGTGGAGAAGCAACAGAGGTGAACTTGTTCTTGAGAGTGGGCAGATCTGGACCTCCAGCCCTGCCTATCTCTTTCTTCTCAAGCTAACCTATTTTTCTCAAGCTCAATAGAAGCAACAAAAGCTCTTCGAAGGGCTAGCCACGATGTTGGGTCTCAAAGCTCAAAGCTTTCGCTTTATTGATCTTGGCTTGCTCTTACTGGAGGCTTGCTAGGCAGTTGAATGAGAGGGAAGGCCGGAATGAGAGACTAAAGAAAACAGAGACTCCAAACGTTCAAGAGCACACCAGTGATGCTGGCGAAGGAAAAGAAACAGGGGACTCGTTCGCCAATGGCTAGGGTTTGAGGTGAGAACTCGTTCAAAAATGAGTTTGTAAACGATTTCAATGGTTTCAACTGATATAATATGTATCCAACACGTTGTTCCACTTAACCCGATGAAACTGACTTTTGTCGGGTGGGTCAATAACGGGTCTTGCGGATGGATTGGCCCAGTGCCTTTTATGCACAGCCCAGTTTCACTATCCAAACAATGCCTAAAAGAATTATTCTACTCATTATCCCTGCACCACACATTAATTTTTTCTTATATATTTTTGCTTTTTGGGGAATTCAAAAAAATTCACAAGTGTGAGTAGCTACACCTACCTCAACTTTAGCCCATGCATCCAACCAAGGTGGAGGAGGCCTTTCCACCTTACATTCACATTCCTTCCATCAATCATTCAATGCCTTATCCCAAACACAACTTTACGTGCATCTTTTTGTTGCTTTCAAGTCATTACTAGTCATCTTCAAAATGTGCCTTTCAACCACAAAAAGTCCTTTATGTGATTGCATTTCCACAGATGCAACAATGCAAGTTTGGTGTACTTCCCTATCCCATTGGAAATGCTGATGCCTGCTTACTTCTGCTTTTCTTTATGAGCGGTGCTACTCTGCGCTCAGAGTGCACTGCTCCATCTTATCTCTAGTTGAAAATTCTTTTTTTCTTTTTTTTTTTTTTTTTTAATTTAAAAATATTTTTAAAAAATATAAAAAAAATATCAATACACTAATAGTCACTTCCTTCACTATTAAGTAAATAAAAATTTAAAAAAAATTAAAATAGATGAGTGGACAAATTAAGTAAACAAAATAGCATTTTTCTTTCTTTATTCTTATCTTTTCAGACAATGGGAGGGGGATCGTGCACTCACTAGATACAAGATCGGTGTCTTTTGGGTCAAAATGCCACTAACGCCTCTCTTTTTCTTTTTCTTTTTTGTTATTTATTTTCTATAGATTCTATGCTAGATGCTCTCTCTATATTTCTATCTTTTTCTAAAGGCCAATGGTCATTAAAAAAGCATCCAACAGGCCAGCAAATTAGAAGTGGAAATGCTTTTTTCTTATGATTCCTATACAAGCATCCATTACTTCTTGTATTTGTATTTTATTTTTCTGCAGTTGCCTTGCCTCCATTTATAGTCACATTAGATCAACACTGACCCTGCAGTTCTGCAAGATACCATGTCAAATGATTGCACATATGATGCAGACAAATATGTTTTCTACCAAATTATAGGCATATGAATCCGTTCTCGTGTGAATGAAACTTCTTCGTGATGAAGCCAAAAGCAAAATATGCCAAAATTAGAATTTAGAAAGACCCAACTTAAGTCGGGCATAAAAGCTGGATGCAATCTCAATGCCAATTGCAGAGCACTGAACTGGACAAATCATACAAATATGAGGAGCACTACAGCTACAAAAGGGTTACACAAAAATAATAAAAAAAATTAATGTGATTTCATGTGATTTGTCATATCTATTTTATAATAAAAGTAACTTTATAATTTGATAAGCTACATCAGTTTGTGAGATTACTTTTGTATGATCATTTTGTGGATGAAGTATTTTTCTACAAATATTGCATGAATAAACACCTCCCGCCTGCCAGTTTAAGAGAACATCCACTACAGAACTTACTTCTAATTCAAGGTTGTATCACAGAGCAACATGAAGCAGTTTATCTCCTTAGAGCACTCCCAATAGCTTATATATCTTATCATTTAAAATACATTACCAAAATCTATTTTTTTTATTTATTTTACATACTGACTATTACAAAATATCATACATTAGTTTATCTATTTTTTTTTTATATTATATTATTTAATAGTTTGTTGGGAAAAAAAAGGTACAATGAGAGAGAAACTATTGTGGGAGATAAAGTACACGAAAAGAGAATAAATAAATAAAATATTTTTACATTTGTGTTCAGTTCATGCTAAATGTAGCTTAACACTGTAGTGAAATGTAAAATAGATTTGAAAATAGATGATCCGTTGGAGGCAGTTTTGAGTTACATTTCTTCAAATTTTACATAAAAATAGATTTTACAAAACCCATTTGGAGTGCTCGAACCTATTGTTATAACCTTCATATGTAATAACTCAGAAACTCCATTTATTGGAAGCAATTTAGCTTCTTATGGAAGTAGAAGTTGCAGCTGAAACTATCCCATCAGGCATCAAGTGGTAGAGTTTTCCTAGTGAGTTAAAAGAGTTATTTGGAAAAAAACAAAGGCATTTTAGCCATAGAGATTCATCTGTTTTCCTTCTCCCTCAAATCAATAGAGTCATTCACCCACTGGCAAAGCAAAATAACACCAAATTCACCCACCAAAGTTAATATTCACTATTATACTAACATTTGAAAATTAAAAACCAAAACGTATTAACAAAACAAAAAGAGTAATTAAAAATCATATAAAACAAACAGGGGCTGCAATAAGGGTGTAGAACCGGGCCGGATTTTTTTCCGGTCCGGTCCGAAACCCGGAATCCGGGTAGATCCGGGCGGTTTGCCGCCTGGATTACACCCGGGCGGGTTAAATTTTTTCTTTACCCGCCCGGATCCGGTTACGGATCCGGATTTTAATCTGGTTTCCATAACCGGCTTTTCTTTTTTAAAAACAGTGTCGTTTTGGACCCCAGATTTATTTTATACCCTTCCCAGTTTTCCTCATTCCCTTTCCCTCGACCTCTCGTTACTCGTTTCAGTTTCAGTCTTCTGCGTATTTGGCAAACCGAGTGAACCCTAGCTCTCGAAGCTCGCCAACGTTTTGCACACCAAG
The DNA here is from genome assembly GCA_003123785.1 of Pterocarya stenoptera. NCBI lineage: Eukaryota > Viridiplantae > Streptophyta > Magnoliopsida > Fagales > Juglandaceae > Pterocarya > Pterocarya stenoptera. Next base: position 246,484 of record QEOT01008161.1, on the reverse strand, counting down.
GAACTTGCTCGGAGACTGAAGGTATAGTTAGAGATTGTTTTATCAAGTATTATTTCTTGATTTCTTCTTCGTTCTCTCGGTTTGTATAAATTTGAGGAAGTGGGTTTGTATAGATTTGAGAAATTTTTGTGTCCTGAGCCTTTAAAAATATTTGTACCCAAAATATTTGTCTACTTCCCTACTTTCTCAACCATCTGTCTTCACGGTTTTAGCTAGCTAGCTCTGGTAATTTCTTAGCTAGGGTTCTTCATGTTTTGAGCAGAGGCTCCCACTTTATATAGCCAACCCTTCAATAAGCAGGCCATGATTTTTAGTGCTAGATGAAGTTTTCAACCTTGAACTAATTTAGGTTGAAGTTTTCAACCTAAATGTGAAAATGGGTTCATGTTGGATCTTTGTTAATTTCTTTGGCTTGTGTTGAAATTAATGAAAAATAATACCTAACACGCGTTGTGGATTTTGAGTTTCTAGACTAGACATATGTACTGGCATCGACAATATTACACTTGTTTCTTATTATTTTTAAGCAGCTGGATGCTAACGGAAGTAATTAGCTGCGAATATATATTATTTTTTATGGTTTTTTTTCTCTCTTTTTCATTCACATGCAGTTGGCTATTTCTTCATTACATGGAATTAATCATAAAATTATTCCCATTTTGCTTAGATATGTTCTCCCGAACTTGCGAAAATGATGAAAATAGCCAAGAAGTAATGTAATGGAGAAACTAATTGGCGTTTTGCACAAACATATTTGGATATTTGGCTAGACTTGTTAATATTAAAATATATGCTTACCTCCTTCAGCCTCTATGTAATAGAGAGAGATTATAACATGTAAGTAATATGCAAGACCTTTTACAAAGAATTTCTTTTAAAGATGTTCTTTCCAAGAACAGGCTTTTTTATTTCCTTTGTTTCGTATTTTCTACACTCAGGACAATCTTTTAAGTCCCTTCTATTCGGTTATCAGTAGATAGAGGACTCCTATAATGCACCTAAGTAGGAAAGCCACCTCTTACTCTTTTTCCTTAAAGAAAATAAAAAATTGTTCAGAGACAATGGGACAAGTATAATGTCTAACTTAGTATAATTTGATTTAGGTTGATGTTGGATGATTAACTTAGTACATAGAGATTAGCAAACAACAACAGCCCAGTTGAGTTGGGTCCCCACTTTTAACCTAGCTAGCTATCTATCTATCTAGTATTGGACTTTCTTATCAAGCATCAGATCCACATATGTGAAAATGAACATATTTTGGCCATTTCAATTAGCTGGTGAGGGAACCAATATAATATGGACCCCAAACTGATTTTTTTTTTTTGCCTCTTTATTTCATCACCGCACACTTTGCATGTCCCACAGTCCCATAATTCATTAAAAAAAAAAAAGTAACCTTAACCGTTAAAAAAAAAGGGCCCAATCTATCAAGGCCGATTGTCCTAGTAGTTTTTTTATGTTCTATATACAACACTCATCTCATTATTTCTTTCTGTGTATTTCTTATATACATCAATTTACATTTCTTATCCATAGATTGTTTGCTGTTTTTTCAATCCTGTTTCTTTCTGTGTATTTTTTATATACATCAGTTTACATTTCACTATCCTGAAATCTTTCCATGAAAATGCTGAAGTTTGTACATTATTTTTTATGTTTAAAACAGATGGAAGGTAGTTTTAGTGATAGTGTTGGTGGATCAGCACCTATTTCATTGGACATGGAGGAAAACACTAGTCTTTTAGTACCTTCCTCTATGAATACCCAAAACCCCACACCATCTCTCCCCCCAAAGTCAAAAAGAGCCAAGAAGGCTACCAACCAATCTCATGTATGGGATCATTTTACAAGGATTGAACCTATTGATCCCATTGCACCTAAAGCTCAATGCAATTATTGCTTCAAGGTCTATGGATGCCATTATAAAAATGGTACTTCATCAATGTCTCACCACTTAGGATTTTCTTGTCCGAACTCTCCCATTAGAGAAAATAAAAATCTTGCGAAGGATAAATCACCATCACACACTGGAGTTAGGATTGATGGTAAAGGATCTAGTCCTCAAGTGTTAGGACAATATGATCTGGAAAAATTAAAGGCGATGATTTCCAATTTGTTTATCCAGTGTGAATTGCCATTCAAGGTTATAGAGCATCCGGCATTTGTTAACCTTTTGGGTTATTTAGAGCCTAGACATACCTTGCCATCCCGAACCACCTTCCAAAAAGAGTGTATTGGTTTATACAAGAAGGAGAAGCAAAGGTTGAAGGCTTTGTTGAGTAGTCAGAGAGTATGTTTGACCACCGACATATGGACATCGGTGCAAAATAAGAATTATATTTGTGTCACATGCCACTATATTGATCAAAGCTGGGTATTACACAAAAAAATCATAATATTTTTCAAGATTCTTAATCATAGGAGTGAGACCATTGCTTGGATGTTAGTCTTGTTTGGCGGATTGGGAGATTAACCGCCTTTGTACGATCACTGTGGATAATGCCTCCTCTAATGACGTTGCTATTGATCATGTGAGGAGGAACATAAGAGATAAAGAATTCACAATTTTGGGAGGCGAGTTCATACATGTGCGATGTGCTGCACATATTTTAAACCTCATTGTATGTGATGGTTTGAAAATTATTCATGATGCTGTAAATAAGATTAGAGAAGCAATAAGATTTGTGAGGTCCTCACCGGCAAGGCTTGATATGTTTAGAACATGTGCAGATGAGCTGAATATTGTGTGTGGAAAAATGGTGTGTCTAGATGTTCCTACTAGATGGAATTCTACATACCTAATGCTTAGTGTTGCTGAAAAATATGAAAGAGCTTTTGTGCTAATGGGAGTGAAGGAGTCACAGCTTTTGGCGCCTTCGTTTGAAGATTGGCAAATGGCTCGTATCTTTATTAAGTTTCTAAAAGTTTTTTATGATGCCACTTTGAAAATCTCCGGCTTATTGTATGTGACCTCTAATTTGTTATTTCAACAAATTTGTACAATTGAGAACACTTTGAACAACATGGGTGAGAGTGATGATGGTATGTTGATGAGAATGGCATCAGTTATGAAACTTAAGTTTGATAAATATTGGGGGAACAGAGATAGGATGAACATGATTGTTTATGTAGCTTTTGTCCTTGACCCTCGATATAAGATTACAGCCTTGTCATATTGGTTAAAAAGGTGCAAAGGGGATGAATGTGGAGATAGAATTGAGGCCAACGTAAGATTGCTCATGAATCGTTTGATTGAGCAATACCACAANGGAATGAATGTGGAGATATTGAGGCCAACGTAAGATTGCTCATGAATCGTTTGATTGAGCAATACCACAAGTTTCATGGGCTAGGTAGTGGAACATCAAATATGGTCGATAGAAATTCCTCAAGTATTATTGGTGATGATCTGAACTGTAATGATTTTGATACAGCTCTAGATCAATATCTTAAGAAGCAAAACAGTTCGGTACTTAGCTCGGACATGGATAGATATTTGTCGGATGTGATTGAACAAAAAATGCCTGAGTTTGATATTTTAGATTGGTGGAAGAAGAACTCATTTAGATATCCCATCCTTGCGGAGATCGCACGTGATGTATTGGTCATTCCTATTTCCACCGTCGCATCCGAGTCCGCATTCAGCACCGGTGGACGTGTAATAGACCCATATCGAAGCTCATTAGCACCGGAGACTATCCAAGTATTAATCTGCACGCAAAATTGATTGACTTGTGAACCACTTAGCTCTTGGGAGGTGGAGGAGCATGTAGAAGGCGTCGACACCTAAGGTAAACACTTTTATTAGTTAATTTTGATTTTTTATTACTAATTTATGAATTTAAATTAACCTCTACATATTTTTTTTTTTTTTTAAGGTAACCCTCTTCCTTCAACTTCGGCAACTTAAGCATATGGATTCCAACTTCATCTCAATTATTTCCTTTTTTAACATTTCTCAATTCTCAGCAAGCATACCAGGTGCGTATCTCATCTTTAATATATTTAGATTATTTGTTTATATTTTCGCAAGGAGCAGAAACAGTAGGAAACTGCACTATGATTATCATATCTATGGTTGTGATGTTTTAGCTTATGAATCTCTTAGAAGCCATGTAAGGGTTAGAATATAATGAGTTCAGATTTTTTAGCATTATTTGCATTTATTGGATTTTTTTTCATATCTTCATCTTGCATGAGAATATTCTTCCTGCACTTTCTGTTGTATATCTCTGGAGAAAGTTCCCTCATTTCTAATTTTGTCTCTAGATTTTTGAAGTGGGTGACATAGTGCTGCTGGATGAGACTACAGATGTAGGAGCAACAAATCGTCGCCAGCTTGCTGCTCTATATTGTGGTGCTACTGCAGGATATGAGGTACATGAGGATCTAATTAATAGATTTTATATTATGATATGTTCCACCGGCATGTGGCTTTTTAAACAGTCAAGAGACAAATGTGAAATGACATTAGAATCATAGCATGGCAGTAGTTGGCTTTACATGGTTTGAATGAATTCTGCTGCCTGCAGGTAGAGTCAATTGATGACTATGATGAATATTGCCACTATGTAGCAGGACTTGTTGGACTAGGTCTGTCCAAGCTTTTCCATGCCTCTGGGTCAGAAGATTTGGCTCCAGATCATCTTTCAAATTCAATGGGTTTATTTCTTCAGGTAATGCGTTGATATTTGAAACAACCAAAGCATTTTCACTCTAGATCCTTTTGCTTGGAAATTTGATAATAATTGTTCGACAATCACAGAAAACAAACATAATACGGGTTTTTCATTTTCTCATTGACAGTTTTTCATCCTTTTTCATCTTTTCAATCTAGGACTTGAAATATGAGGAAAACTCTGAAAAGGCAGTGCAATGTTTGAATGACATGGTCACCAATGCTTTGATACATGTGGAAGATTGCTATTATTTTCTCATGTCTGTTAATTTGACATATAGGTATGGATGTAGGTATTTATGCACATGTAACTTGCAAGCTATATGTTTTTCATTTTATATATGTATACTCTGATCTGCATATGGTACAAAATCTAAACAGTTCCTGATTTATGGTGTATATGTCTTGAGATTTGTTTCATGTTTAAATCCGACTCTTGTAAGTATCTGCTTATTTATCAAGCTTATCCTGTTTCCAAAACTTGATGATTATCTATCTTTGTTTTGAACTACCCTCTCCTCCTCCCAAAATATAAATGTTATTTAAGACATGCAATGATAATCATTTGACCTAAAATGCAGGTTGTTATGCTGTTCATTATATTGTCAAAAGAGAGGAAGCGAACCAGAAGGGAAGAAGAAGAAGAAGAAGACGAAGGGTGTGATCGAGATGATGATGATGAAGTGTAAGAGGATCAGAAAAAAGCCCTAATCACTTTGATCAAATTGTTACCCCTAATCACTCTGTTTATAGTGTTTTGTGCATTATAATTAGTTTAATTAGTTGTGATGTATTATTATTTATTTTGTTCTTCGTAAATTTATATTTTTTATTGTGATGTAACAACAATATTATCTATTTTACATTTTTATTTATTTTGTTCTTTAATTTATTTTTGTATTAATTAATTTTAGGAAGTGTTTAAATTATATTTTAAAAACAATTTGGGTAATTTAAGCATGAAATTAGAATTTTAAAAAAAAGTTGCTATAAATTTTTTTTAAAGTTTTAAGGAGTTTTTTAAAAAAAAAAGAAGTAAAAACCGGATTCATCCGGATTAAATCCGGATACCCGGATTAAATCCAGTTATAAACCGGATTAAATCCGGATACCCGGTTACAAACCGGATATCCGGATGTAATCCGGTTATCTGCCCGGATTAAATCCGGATTAATCCGGGCGGATAACCGCCCGGTTTCTAAAAGCCGGATCCAGATCCGGTTATGGCCGAATATCCGGATCCGGATCCGGTTGCACACCCTTAGGCTGCAAAGTAACAGCTCTCATTTCATGAAACAAATTCTCCAAATCCTTCTTTTTAAGCAACCCAAGATGGATGTTAGATTAACACATACATCCTTGAAACCACCGCAACGTTCCAAACCACTCGAATGGTCTTGTATTATTTCTTAATTAAACATTAATGGGCTGGCTTAAAAGATGTGAGGTTTCTGAAATGAACAGTACTACGTCTCCCGAAAATTTGTCCCGAATGTGCGTCCCGAACTGTACTTTTCATCTTCATCTTCTTCTTTTTTTTTTTTTTTTTTTAATGTATTTTTTTAATCATCATAAACATTTTTTTAAAAAATAAAAAATTCACAATTCTATTAAAAAATACTTTTTTAATCATTAAGTATAATAAAAATAAAATAAAAAATAAAAAAAGTTTTCAGAATACTTTCGTGAGCTACACTCGGTGACTTTAATATTTCTGTTCTGAAATTCACCCTAGGCTTCTCCCACACACCTGATGAAGTTTGAATATTGATAGAAATTTTATTACTCAACAATCTTTTCAACACGCTATTTGATACATAGACTCGTATAGCATAAATACAAGATTTACAAGTTCTATTCTAGAAAAGTAAACGGTCCTGTTTAGATTTAAAAAGTATTTTATTTTATCTCATTATTATAACTTTTTTAAATTTTCACATAAAATATAATAAATAATTTAATTTTTTCAAATCTCAATTTAATAATAACATTAAAAAATAATATTCTAACAATATTTTTTTAACTTTCATTTAAAATCATCTTATTTCATCTCTGAATCCAAATCAACTCTAATATTGTGGCTATAATTTCCTAGTTGTTACAGAGACTATTTTTCTATGATTTCATGACTATTACAAACATGATTCTTGCCTAATTAGCTGCTGTGTGATCTTGGCCTTGATTTATGGAATTATCCTTTATAACACCAGCCTCGTAGTCCTTGGTGACGGCCCCGTCATTTGCCGAAATGAGGAGCTGGTAGTTCAACCCGAACACAACCTGGGTCTCGCCCTTGACCACACTTTCGAACTTCAGGCCTGCCATGGACGCCTTGTTGTACTCGGCCACCGCAAACTCTTCGATCTCCATCGCATGCGGGTCCTCGACATCCTTTATCGGCTGCCACCCTTCGATTAGAGAGCCGTTGCGGCCCATGGCAGCGGAGAAGATATGGAGGAATAGAAGGGCAAGAAGGTAAAAGCAACGAACTTTCATTGTAACCGGCTTAACTGTTGTTTTCTTCTACAATGGGTCGTCTTTGGCACGGAAAGAATAGTCGGTGGGGGTATGTAAAGAGTTCGCGTGACGTGGATAATGACTACTTTTCTTACATGCGTGCGGTGTGGGGGTTGCGTTGAGTAGAATTTTTCATTATGAATAGTTATTTTATTCAGCAGTTTTACGTCATGCATTTGTTCAATAGAAAAATACATTTTTTTCTCTCAATATGTGGTATAAGACTGTTGAGTAAAATTTTTTGTTGTAAATAATTATTCTATTCAACAGTCCTATACTGTACACTTGCTAAATATAATAAATCTTTTATTTTTTCTCCTCAACAGGTATATGATATAGAGCTATTAAGTAGAATTTTTCATAGTTATTCTACCCAACAGTCCTATAGTACACACCCGAGTAGAAGAATTCTTTTATTTTTTTTCCTCAACAGGTATGTAGTATAGGAATGTAAAGTAAAATTTTTCTTAAGGATAATGGACACATTTCAATTATAGAATGTCATGCGAACTAAAATTGGTGTATATATATAATAAATAAGAGAAATTATTTTTATAATTTGAGTTTAACTTCAAACTGGTTATGGTTTGCAAATGCGATTTAGGTTGCGTTTGACTTCCAAATTCAACTGAGTTCAGCTGAGTTCAGTCTAATTTTAAGTTGAGTTTAATATTTAAATACCCAATTATCAAATTACTAAACTCATCTCAACTTAAAACCTTCTTATACATGGGATCCATAACTTTTTTTAACTTAAAATATCTTTATATGTGGGACTCACAACTTTTTTTAATTTTTCATAAAAAATATTAAACTCATCTTAATATTTAAACACAGTTTAAACTTAGTTTAGATGAGCCCCACATAACTCCCTCTACTATTCAACTCACTACTATTTATAAAAAATTCAACTTAACTGAGTTGAACTCATCATTCAAACGCAGCCTTACACTCTTCAACAGTCGTGCAACACATCATTATTCTAATAAAATAAAATTGAACCGGTTTCACCTCGTTAATTCCATACAATCTCCCGTCGTGCGCCCTTCCTTTCTTCTCTCTTCCTCTTTCTTTCTCCTCTCTCTTAAGCTGAACGACGCCTCTTGGTCATCCAAGCAAATTCATAACTAAAAGAAAAATTTTACTGATCATTTTCACGTTACACACCATAAATAATTTTTTAATTTTTTTTATTTTTTTTCTCTTACCTAATGTGTGGTATATGAATGATGAGTAAAAGAATTTAATTAGTTTAGGAATAATAAAAATTAAAAAAATTCAAAATCAAAATTAAAAAATTAAAATAAATGTAATGTGTGGTGTGTGCGATGATGATTAACAAAGCTCCAACCAAAATATACTGCCACCGCCGCATCCCTTTTTCTCGCTGTTTTTTTCTTCTAAATTTCATAGGAAGAATTTGGTGGAAAATAAACAATGGAAACACTACTCTACCCTCCACTTTTGACCGTCCAAGTTGACCGTTGAGCAAATTATTATTTTTGTACTTAGTGATTGAAGAAGTAATTTTAAATATATTAATATATTTTTTTTAATTTTTTAAATATATTTAAATATATTAAATAAAAATAAAAATAAAAATAAAGCTCCGCCAAGTGGTAAAGGTGGGGCGGCATAGCCCCACCCAATAAACAATCCTTTGCCCGTAACATGCAGTTAAGTTCAAGCCTCTCCAATCAACGGAACCGCTGTAGATAAAGTTTCTGAGTCTATCCACTTGCCTCGTTTTCTAGAAAGAAAAAAAAAAAAGGAAAGCGTTTTTCTTGTTTTGAAGAATTCCTCTTCTTTTTAAAAAATTATAAAAAGAATTCCACTTCTCCTTATAATTTTTTTTATCATCTGGGTTTGGTCTCTAAAATTCTGATGTAAAATGTCAAATTTCTTGACAAAAGAATGATAAGAAGGCAGCATCAAGATGAGCAATCTAGGGTCTTCTACGAGCTCTATGCTCTAGTCCTCAACATCCTCCGATCCCATCGTCTCCATTTTCGTTTTTAAAAAATTCTTTGCTGGTAGAGCTAATGACATCCTTCGTCAACCTCCCGGCGGCCTTCTTCGACGACGTAGATTTCTCTGGCCTTGATGCTATGCGGATCAATCACTTTCTTTATTGGCTTCATATTGATGCCATGGGTTATCAGGCTTAGGAGGAGGGAGATAGGGGAGAAAGAGAGCGAGGGGCATCGACGGTGGGGTATTGTGCGATTAATGTGGTGAAGTCAGTTCTATTCTAATATATTTGCGACGTTGACATGTCGTCTTGTTATATTAGATGGTGTAATCTCAGTTTCACGCATAATTTTAGGTGCGACAGTTTCACGCATTTCTTTTTAAAAAAATATAGTAAGTATAGAATTAAAATAAAAAAATATTATTTTTTAATAATAAATCTCATATTTTGTTAAAAAAAATATATAAGACTTACATATTTTAAAATTGTGATATCTGGCATTACACCAACTCATCTATACTTCAAACAATTTAATTTTTTTAAATTTTAAAATAAAAATAATATTAAAAAAATATATTCTAATAATATTTTATTTAAATTTTAACTCATTTTATTTCATATCATCTACCAAAACAAACGAGACCTTATACTTTCTACAAATTGACGGATAAAATAGTTGTAATTGTTTTTTTAAATAGATATTTTAATCAATTAAGATAAATTTATAAATTACCATAATTTAATATAATTGGTTAAATTATAAAATTGTTTTTATTATAAAATTAATATATCATATATTTTATCTCATGAATTTAATAAATTTAGGATTGGTTTGATTACATAAAATCAAACTATCTTATTTCTTATGATATAATCATTACAATATTCACAAACTTTTATATAAAATATAATAAATAATTTAATTTTTTTAAAATTTAAAAATAAAAATTATATTAAAAAATTATATTATAATAATATTTTATTTAATTTTTAACAAAAATATTATTGCCCTCGAAACGAGGCGCTACTAATCCGCGGTTTTCTTTCCAAGATTCCGTCGTGGTGGGCACGCGAGACAGGCAACAGTGCTAAAAGGATAACTTTGTAACTTCATACCCTCTCCACGTCTCGTTCATCTTCAACGACTTCCCGGAGCCACTGACTAACTGCTCAGTCCTACTCCTAATTGCGCTAATTTCAAGTACCCAATCTCATTAACCCTTGTTGCCCTCCGATCAACCCAGCCATGGCGAGCCTCCCGAAAGATCTACTCATCTGCATACTCTGCCAGCTACCAGTCAAACCACTCCTTCAGTTCCGCTCCGTCTCCAAGTCATGGCGCCATCTGTTTGATAGTCCGATCTTTGTCGATCTCCACCTCAAGAACTCAATCGGAACCGGCTCCAACCTCGCCCTCATTCTCCAAAAGGACTCCGAGCTCTACTCCGTTGAGCTCGACCTCTTGAACGATCCTGTCGAACTCTCTCACCCTTTGATGTGCTACAGCCATCGAATTCAAGTTCTGGGCTCCTGCAACGGATTGCTCTGTATCGCTAACGTGGCCGAAGATATCGCTTTTGGAACCCAGCCATCAGACAGCACAAGGTCTTGCCCTTTTTACCAGCCGAGCCAAACAACAACTGCGGGTCGAGCTATCTGGGCGCGCGGGTTTACGGGTTCGGGTACGACCCGGTTCATGACGATCACAAGCTGGTGAGAATTTCGCAGTTTATTAATTTTAAAAACGACGGATTTGTCTCGAAGGTTAAGGTCTATAGTCTGAGAGAGAATGAGTTGAGATACTCCGAAGACATGCCTTATGTTCTGTGTTACACGAAGAAAAACGGGACACTTGCTAGTGGTTGTTTGCATTGGGTGGTGAACAGGAAGTTCAAATTTGACGATGCTGATCTGATTGTCGCGTTTGATCTTACGGTTGAGAGTTTTCGGGAGGTGCCGATGCCGGAATGTGAGGTGGAGAAGTTTCAAATAGACGTAGGAGTGTTGGGTGGGTGCTTTTGTATGGTTGCGAATTACTATGATATTCGCGTTGATGTTTGGGTGATGAAGGAGTATGGGGTTAAGGAGTCTTGGGCCAAGCTGTTTACTGTCGAACAAGATGTAAAATTTTTTGGTGGGACTTTCACGTATTTGAGACCCTTGGCCTATTCAAAGAGTGGTGAGGAGGTTCTGTTGGAACAGAACCATGAAAGGCTTGTGTGGTACGATTTGAGAAAGAAAAAGATCAAGAACGCGAATCTTGGCGGTCTGCCTGCTCCGTTTGAGGCTCATATTTGTGTCGGAAGTCTTGTTCCGGCGGAGGTGAATAGAGAAAACAATGAGAAGCAGCAGAATTTAGGAGCTGAGAAGATGAGCAAGAAAAGGTAAATTACAAGAGATTTTTGTCTTTTGGGTTCCTGCAACTCTCGTTGTTTCTTTATGCTGGTCAATGTGTTTCTCTTTGCATTATTATGGTTATTAGACGCAGTGATTATTCATTAGATGACATGCTTGGATGATTTTGGTTATGGTCCCACTCAGAGGAGAGATATGTGTAATTTTGTTCACACTTTAATGGCTAGGCTAGTTTCGTTTTCCTACCTCTATAGCAATTGATGCAATTTTGTGGCATTTACTTTCAATGTGACTTATTGCCTGAAGAATTGGCCCTTGTTCTTCTCAGGGACGATTTCCTATCAAAGGGCTTCAAATTGGTGTTATAAGCAAACAGAAAAATGAAGGAAGCGTGGAAAAGAGGTGATTTATTGAAATAGCCTGTTGTCTAGTTTTAAGGCTTGCTTGAGTAGCTAATTTTGGTCTTAAGTAGTTTCGTCGCTCATTTTAATTACAAGGAATGGTCTGATTAATCAAATTATTATCTTTTACCTTAAAAAATATTACCACATCGAATCAGAGGCACTTGCCTTCTTCTAGACTAACCAGTTCGAATAGGCAGTTGGAGAGGATATCTATTCTTCTACTTCGCGCTTATCTTTGCACCTTTGTTCTTTGTATGCAGGAAAGTGAATGCAAATAGATATACTTGTGCATCTGAGAATGCTTGAAGATGGAAGGAAACAATTTTTTTTTTGTAGAAAAGATGGAAGGAAACAATTACTACTATGAAAGGTGTCATAATCCTATATGCTTAAAGGGTATACTTGTTCAGTTTTTTCTCCCTGATACATAGCATGTTCTTATGCTTTAGTGAGTATAGAGGTAACTGTGTTGTTGTGAGCCTTCTTGTTTCTGTGTTTTTTGAAGTTTGTATGCCAAATGACTATGTACACAGTTCGGTGTTGTTGAGATTCCCTTCTCGTTGATCAGTAGACCTTAACAAGAATATATTTTCGATCTTTCGGTGCAGAAATCAAAATAGTGGGTTCTTGGATTTTTTCCGACTTCTTCACCAATTCATGATCAAAGCTTTCCCATATCACTTGAGATCAAGATGAATAGTTTTGTTTTTTGAATTTTTAATTATTATTTTACTTCAATAACTTAAGTTCTATTATTATTTTTTTAACATTATATTTATATATTATATGGGATGACACGGGAGTCTTCCATTTTTTTTTTTCCATTTTTCAATTATATAATAAAATTATTATGTCCATATTTATCAAGATTTAAAAAAGAGCTTCTCTGCGAATTTTTCACCTCAATTCCTCTCTTGTTCCGCTATCATCTTCCCCACCTTTCCATTTGCATGTCATTTTCTTTTCTCCCAGCATGCCTTTAACAACCCGATTATAAGATTAGGCCCTAAGATAAGCTTTATGTATTTTTTATATAACTATAAATATTCTATTATTATCATTATAATTTTATCAGATTTTACATTGCTAATTTTTTAATAGGATTATTTTGTTGTATGACCCGAATTTTTTGCAATATCCACTAGAGTTTTTTTTTTTGAATTTAAGCTTTATTTCTTCCTATCTCCACCGTAAGCCCCATTCTTATCTCCTGATTGTATAATCCTAAGGAGAAACCAACTGGAAATCCTATCATCAATCATCCATTTTCTTCCTATAATCCATTGAGCCACCCGTGATCAACAAGTTGTAGCCAGAGAACTCTGCCACCCCGCCGTGCACGTAAACCTCTGTCGCTAGCAACTCCGAAAGTCGACCACCACGAGCCTAAAACATGCACAAACGCAGCCCTGTTTTGCACCTATTGAACAGAGCACGGTTAGCAACAACCATAACGGGCCACGACTCGACGACGGAACCACCGTGGCAACTCCACTGCCCAGACATGCATTATCGTGAAGACTTCCAAGCACTGTCACACATACACCACACTAAGGCCTCTTGCACCCATAGACGAGCACCTCGACGCAACCAGTCTTGGTTGTTCCGCCACCACCTTATGCCGGGGACAACTTAGGTGTTACAGAAACTGCTAACTAGTTGTTTCCCATCAAACCCTCGTCTTCCTGGTAAGCCTACTACCGTCGCCCCTCCTCTTTTTCTTGGTTGCTTTTCAGTGTGACAGAACTCTCAGTGTCGCACCACCATGCTCAGAGGAGCCTCTTGTTGAGCCGCCGTGACCCCCGTTAGCCACCCAGCCGCCGTCACCATTAGTCTCCCTTTCTCGAGTTCTCGGTGAGTTTCGGCCCTACTTCGCACGCCATTCTCTCGAGCCCTCTGTTTCTCTACAGAATATATTAGTTGCTTTCAGATTTTAGTTACCAAGTGCAAATGTTGATGAGATTACAAATATGCCCTTTTTAATATAGTATCTTGAATGATTGTTTTAATTATAATTACATTTATAACCTTACATTTAAGTATATGTTAATTATGGATATTATTACGTCATTTTATTTGAAGTTGAGTTAGGCTTAATATTTTAAAGGTGAGTTTTTACTTAAATAAATATATTCGTCAAAGGCTTTTTTTTATAAGAAAGTGTTTAAAGAATTTGAAATATATTTTAAAGTATACTATTGAGCCTAAAATTTTAGTTAATATTTCCTTTGTCTATTTAGTAGGATTTTAATAAAATTATTATGTTATACTTTAAATAGAAAAAATTAAGAAATATGTTAAGAATATTTAAATGATATTAATATTAATTAGAATTCTTATAAGATTGAATAATTATGTTAAGAAATTAAACCTATCTTAAGAATTGGGGTTTTTATGACTTATTTAAAATAGCCCAAATATTCTACTAAATTATAATATGTTATTGATATTTAAGTAATTTAAAATATCAGGATTTATTGATTATGGTGTTAAATAAAAGATTTATTTGACTATCTTCTAGATTATGAATTTAATTAAGTAGGATATTAGTATATATTGTTCCTAGACAGATTTAGCGATAGTTAATACTGTGTATAGGTGATGAGCTACGAAGTGAGATTCAGGAAGAAGCGCATCAAGGTAAGTAATATGATCACAAATTAGGATAATCACAATTCAGCTTATAGAGATTATTATTAGCGCCAGTTTTTTGACAACCATTTTTATGTACCACTCATGTCATATGCAAACATGTCATCCAACATAGTATACGATTACATCATTCTGCATCATATTCAAATTCAGAAATTATAATTATGTATGTATTATGTCATGCATTTTTTGTACATAAGACATGTAAGCTATCTTAAGTTCAAGTGCAAGATCATATTAGATTAGTTAATCAGATGACCATTTAGATGCATGATACCAATGTAATATAGTTTCAGGGTGAATGTGCAAGCTACAGATTCAAGTGTGGTCCACCATAGTATGCCAGAATATTATTAACGGCTCCCCTCGCGGCCGTTGGACGTGGGGCCGGTGCACAATCTCGCACACAAGATTAAGTGTGTTGGCTAGTCAGTTAAATCAGATCAGTCAGTCAATCAGATAAATCATATCATGCATAGCATAAGTATAAGTATGGACAATCATGAATTTAAGCTCTCAGCATGAAAACTTTTATAAAAATCTTATGTTTACATTGTGATGGGTTTCTTGTTGAGTCTTCGACTTATTTTAAGTTTTTCATGTTTTTAACCACCTAGGTAAGGATGATGAACACGAGCAGGCCATGCTTAGAATGAGCATTTGATTTAGTTTCAGATTTTCTAGAATAACATTGCTTTTATGACAAAAATTTATTCAATTTATTCATTAAGTTTTTTTTTTTTAAGACATTTTATTAGACAAATCTTTTTATGAAATAAATGCTAATTTTATATTATTAAATATGATATCTCTTACCGGGTTTATTTTATGAAAAACATATGACACTCCTAGCTTACGGGAAGGGGGTGTTGCAATTCCCACCCTATATCCGATCTAAATCTTCCTAGTGACTGTACAACAAAGCTTTACTGTGCGAATGAATGGGCATCCCTTTTCTTTCAGCTCATTTTCAGGTTGCCTTGTGTGCCTCGGACATTTTGCTGCCATTTGGTTGGTAAGTGGGTCTCTAATGTGATGAGAGTGCTGCTCTAATTAGAGGGCTTTTCACAAAATGTGTGGAACTCATGGGTCGCTGGCTATGGTAGATGTGGCAAAAGGAAGGAAGCTAGTCTCCTGATGCAACCTCTTAAGAAAACGAATAATCTTAGATATAGACTTAGGTTGATTGAGGAAGTTCTCTCTCTCTCTCTCTCTCTCGTATGGAATGAGTGCACATATTGCTATTTCGGTGATGATTGTCGCAAATAGTTCTCTGTTTCATTCCATGTTTTTCCTTACTTTAGATCACTGACTATTATGGGCTTTTGTGTGGAATCGAAGGCTTTCGAGTTTTCACCAGAGTCATGGAGGTCCTCAATAAAAATTGTGTAGAAAAGCATAAGGGTTTGGAGGTCTGTAGTTCTAGGTCGTAGCAGTATAAGGTGGCTGGTGGCTATGGTGGAAGTAGTGTTTCTAACAGAGAGACAATCAGAATTCATAAACACATGCGCGAAGGAAATAGAGGATTCGTGGCTCAACAATGCTCCAGCGTACATGGTAGATTTTTAACTATAACTGAATATGGTGGAGGAGGTTGGTGAGGTGCTCTAGTCATTCCGAAAGAGTATGAAGACCTAGGTTGGGAGAAATTTGTTGTCGAGTTATGCATATTCGCTACTATGTTTTTTTGCATTCATAGAGATGGGTCATTGGGGAAAAGCCAAAAGAACACGTGTGCTCATGAGAACAACAATTTGGAGCTGAAACAAAAAGACCCAAGGGCAACCATGGTGGTGGGGTGATCATATGAAGAAGCTTTGAATACAAGTCATGCTTCGGTGCGGGGCGATCATATAATAAACAATTCAAATTTTTTAAATTTTAAAATAAAAATAATACTAAAAAATATATTTTAACAATATTTTATTCAACTACTATTCAAAACATTTCATCTCATCTCATTTGAACTATCTATTCAAACCCAACCTAAGACAATAATAGAATATTGGTTTAGTTTTTGTTATTTAATTGATTCATACTAACTAAATATTTATCATATTTAATATAATTTAAAATAAATAAATATTGATGCGGTAACATTCTTTTTCTGAAAATTATCATTTAATGAGAAATCAAATATCAATATTAAAAAATCAGAGTACCCTAAAAATATTTAGCTTTCTTAATGACTAGTGAATGGCTAGTAACCGGAGTTATCGTGGCGGAAAAGCCCTATAAACGTTTGCAAGAACAAAATCCCAATCTTATATTCTTAAATTAAGTTTTTTCTGATTCCTACACTCAGATATAAGATGATTAGAGAGAATAATACCGATAAGTGACTTATTTAGTAATGAAAAATTTTATTTATAAGTCGATGTGAATAACACACTTAGTAAAATACTTACATGACATAACTTGATTTGAAAAATAAATTTTAAAATTTGAATTTTACAAATCAAATCTTATGATTTAAATAATATAAATAACGTGCTCCATAAACTGGCTTGAAAATAAAATAACTTTCTGTTTTATTACAATTTTGTTATCTTGCAAAATTGCAAATGTATACTTTACTTGAAGAGAAATGATATTTGCAATCGTGGAGTGTGCAAGCGCCGCACAATCTTTTTGAAAAAAAGTAAGTAAATACGAGACTTATACGAAAAGAAATTAATTTTTTAATAGTGAGCCATACTCTTTTTTAAAATGATTGCGCACTCTACAGTTATATGTAACATTACTTATATATTAGATTATGATAAAATCATTGAATACAATTAGATTAAAATTAGAGAACTACTACAGATACAAAGAGATTACACAAAAATAAACTTACAAATTGATATAGTTTCATGTGATGCGTTAGATCTACTTTACATAAAAAGTAAATTTACAATCTAACGTACTGCATTAAATCACGCCAGTTTGTAGATTTCCTTTTGTGTAATTTATTTATGGCTAAAGTATTTCTCTTAAAATCATGTCTCTTTACGAAGTACAATCAAAATATGAATAACGTAGTATTGTCACAAATTATAGAAAAATTCTATACTCAGGCAATTTCGGGTACCCATTGCGGACGAATCACAACCTGGCATTGCAGGTCATAAATGAAAATGGGCATTTCATTTAAGAAAATTTGCCCTCAATCTCCTCCACGTTCCTTTTAGTTTCTATTACGAAATCCTTCGTCATCTTCTCGATTCCTAACCCTAACCTATCCTTCTCCATTTCCCGTCGTGTTCCCCTGTTCCATTATTCTCCTTATTTCCCCCATCTCCTCTCCCATCTCGTTCCACATAACTCCATCTCCTCCTATGGTATTTCAGCTATTATTGTTCTTTGGATGCATATGGTATTTCACTTGTTGTTCTCGGAAAAAATGAACAACCTACTAGCTAAATGTATTGAGCTTTCTGCTTTGTGTCGATATTAAGGGTTTCAATTGGGTCTAGAATAATTATTTAGGAGATGTGAAATTGTTTCTATTTTCGATATATAAGTCTTAGGACATTAAACATTGAGAAACAGAGATATGGGTCGACGGAGGTGGAGGAACGAGAGAGCAACACCCAGATTATGTTTGAATGACCATGACGCATTGAATCCGACAGATTGGAAATCTCGTGTGCAAGTTATGCTAGAAAGGGCGGAGGAATTAAAAAGAAGAACAAAGACAGGCTTTTGGAAGAACGAAGACTTTATTCCTTGATAAGAAGAATGAACACTTTATTCTTTCCAGAAAAGTAGAAATGACATTTATGACGGAGCATTTTTCTTCTTCTTAGTTGTTTTTCAGTTTAAAAAACCAAAAAAATAAAAAACAAAAAGTGATGATATTGAGATTCGTGTGCATCTTGGGTGCACCAAGTTGCTTGAATGTAGTGGGACTCCAAAGTATAATATATTATGTAAAAGAAAAATTATTCTTATCAGTTACTATTCACTACTCCACACTCTCACTTTATGAAATAAAAAATTGTAGGTGTTGAGTGTGAGAGTGAATAATAATTGATGTATAACATTTCTTTATGAAAAAAAAATTTATAAAATTATAAACTCAATTTGCATAACATCATATTATAAAATAAAATATTACATTTCTATATTCCGAAATTAGGTAAGAATTAGTATATGTTTTATTTTTTTTTAGGAAAAATCTATTCCTAAGCCGGTTGAAGTTACCAACACCACACACCGTGACGTGGTGAATCCGGTTTGATCGCCACGTCACGGTTTTACACTTTCCACCCAGATGGATTCGTCCCTTCATAGATTCATTCCTCCCGATTTCGTCTCCCTCACTTCCCCTCTGTCTGTAACCAAAATCAACCAAAATCTCACCTTCAACAGCATCGTCTTGTGAGAAAATGACCCACACCCACCAAGCCGTCGTCCTTCAGAGAGTTTCCTCCCCGTCTACCTCACTTCCCTCTGTTCGTAACCCACCAAAATCGCCATTTCCAAAATCGCACCCCCCTAGCTCAGATCCGTTGCATTGCTGTGATATTTCCCAAGAATATCAAGAACCTCATTGTAAACAGCCGACCCAGGTGAGAAAGCACTTCCTTCTCCTCCTCTTACAAACCCACTCGAAAAATACATGCACTGGATCCAAATGATGCCGCTGAAGTACGTTCTATATTTTGAACAAAAATAATTGCTTGGTGATTTGGGAAACGAAATTCGGATCTTCTTGTGAAAGTTGCAGATTGCGTGCCTTTGGGCTATGAGGATCAAGAATATTGGCAAGGGGAGAGAGGGGTTTGTGTGAGATGAGATGGCGAGAGCGATCATTTCTTTCTGGAGAGTGCTTGGAATTTGAGATGAGAAGCCATCCAGTAAAACGTTCGTTTTACTTGAAAAAAAAAAAATTTAAATAAAACGCCACATCACCCGGTGTGGGGTGTTGGAGAAGCAAAGGCAGTTGTATAGACGAACTCTTTTTTTTATCATTCTCGTATTGGTCGTGCGTCATTTTGTTCTGTGCCGAATTACGGGACCAGATCGGGGCCCACGAATATATAGCTATATAATCGCACACAACTCCGTGGAGAGATCAAAGCCGTCAAAATGGTGAATAGTTGCATGAAAGTCTCATGTTTTTCGCCCACACCTAACCAACTCTCACTGCATTCATTCAACTTGGCCAAAGCTTCTATATTTGTTTAGAGCAGTGCTACAGTCACCGCTCAGTTTTACCGCTTTCATCTCCTGTTCGATGTGGCATGCCACAGGTTAAAAGAGGAAAAAAAAAAAACTATCTGCTCTCCCGCCCAGCATCTCCCCCACCCTCTCCCCTGCTCCTCATTTCTTCCGTAATCCCTAACTGCTCCTCATCTCTTCTGAAAATCCCCAACCCTCGATGGAAGCTGGCATTCATTACTCCGACTCCTCCGTTAGACGACCACCGACACCAGTCCGCGCGACAAGAGATACACTTCCAGCGTCGTCTTCCAAGTCTCCTTCGTCTGACCTTCTGGTACATTCGATTCCCTAATTTTTACATTCTTTTTCTGATTTGTGATTGACTGAGCGGGGCATGTCCGCTCCTCATTTCTTGATGAGCTGATGTATCGAAAACCAAGATAATATTCTGAGGTTTGCATGATGTTTAAAATCCAAATTTTGTTGTTGAGGGTCGGTTATATATATATTTATATATTGAAATTCCCCCATCTTGCTCTTACATTTTGTGAAAGATGTTAATGTCACACGTAATGGGCTAAGGGGCTGAGCTATTCGTGGACCAGGGGCACGGGAAGCTTGGGCCAAATGAGATGGAATCATGCAGATGGGCTTGAGCCCAGTTCGTACGAGTTAGGCCTTGAACGGCATAACAATATTATCATTTACTGTTTTGTCCTTTTAGTTTGTTATTCAGACTTGTTGTTAATTGGTGGAAGGCTCTGACAAAACCGTTAGCAGTAGTGGGCACTATAATTCACAGTATGCGTGTAATTGATCATTATCGAATATTCAACAGAAATATATGCTCTGAGGTTCTCTTCTTCCTCGTCTATCTTTTCTCTCAATTGTCTGGAGGATTCTCACCCTCTAAGTGAGCCCAACCCTTATTCCCATTCCTGATATATTAAGACTGTTACAATTTGGTATCAGAGATTTCGATCTCACTGTGCTACAAACAAACAAACAAATGGCAGATGGTACACGAGTAAGCCAGCTACAAGAAGGGCTGGCGAATCTCAACAAATCCACTGATTCCCAATTTAAGACAGTAGAAACCGAGATGTTGGCATTGAAGCGCCAATCTGATGCGATTATGTTGCAGCTGGGAGCCATGAATGTGGAGCTGCAAAAGTTGTCCCACAACTCTGGTCACTCAGAGTCTTCAAATCATCACCACCGCCGAGAGGACCACCAGGAATCTGGAGGAGAAATGATACCAAGGTCAGTACGTATTGATTTTCCAAGTTTCAAAGGGGAGGACCCCACGGGCTGGCTTTATAAGGCCAACCACTTCTTTAAATTTTACAACACACTGCCACAACACAAATTGAGGCTGGCCTCCTTTCATATGGAGGGACAAGCCCTTATCTGGTTTCAGGACTTAGAGGAAACTGGTGGCTTGATTCATTGGGAGGGATTTACCCAAGCCTTATTAACTAGGTTTGGCCCTAGCTCATATGATGATCCCATGGAGTTGTTAACTCGTTTGAAGCAAGTGGGAACTGTGGAAGATTATAAGTCCAGATTTGAAGCCTTGTCAAATAGGCTGGGTGGCTTATCTGAGTCTTACAAACTCAGTTGTTTCTTGAGTGGCCTTAGGGATGATATAAGGTTGTCGGTGAAAATGTTCAAACCAGATACATTGCTCACTGCTTATAGCTTAGCAAGGATACAAGAGGAGTTACTGGGAGCTATGAGGAAGAATTCTAAAGGCCTATTACCCTTACCCGAACCCACAACCACAAAATACCCTTATTACAGCCCAAACACAGCACCAAAAGGACCTCCCAAAGCCTTAGTTCCTGTCCAAAAAATAAATCAAGCCCAAATGAAGGATCGCAGGGATAAAGGACTATGTTATTACTGCGATTCGAAATGGAATCCTAACCATAAATGTTCCAGCCCAAAATTATTCCTTATTGAGGAGATAGAGGAGGAATTGGGGGAGGAAATGGGGAAAGAAGAACCCTTAGAAAACCCAACACCCAACCCACAACCAGAAATTTCCCTACATGCATTGTTAGGATCCCAAAACCCTAAAACCATGAGATTAAAAGGGAGAGTGGGAGACCAGGAGGTGGTCATACTTGTGGACTCTGGAAGCACCCATAACTTCCTAGATCCCTTAGTAGTGAGGAAAGGGAATGTGGAAGTAAAAGGAGATGAGAGGGTTAAGGTGAAGGTGGCCAATGGGGAGTTCCTTACTAGTGAAGGAAGATGTCCTGAACTAAGGTTTCGAGTGCAGGGAATTAATTTTGCCACTGAGATTCAAGTGTTGGTATTGGCGGGATGTGACATGGTGTTGGGGGTGCAATGGCTAAGAGAGTTGGGGCCAATACTTTGGAATTTTTCTGACCTGACCATGAATTTCCAGCAAGGTGGTAAGTCCATCCAGTTGAAGGGTTTAAGCCCTACTAACAGAATTGAGTTGGGGGGATTAAATAAACATCATAAATTGGAAAAGAGGGGATTATTACTGCAGTTGTTGGAGAATACTCCAGTCTCCAAAGGGGAAAAGGTTCCTAAGCAAATACAAGAATTGTTAAACCAGTTTACTGATGTGTTTGGGGAACCACAAGGGCTGCCACCTAGCAGGGCCCATGACCACTCTATAACCCTACTGCCAAACACCCCACCTGTTTCTGTTAGGCCTTACAGATACCCCTATTTTCAGAAAGAAGAAATAGAAAAGATTATGAGGGAATTGCTTAAGAATGGGGTGATTCAGCCCTCTCAGAGTCCCTACTCATCCCCTGTTTTACTGGTCAGGAAAGCCGATGGGTCATGGAGGTTGTGTGTCGACTATAGGGCACTCAATAAGGTCACTGTCAAGGATAAATTTCCCATACCAGTAGTGGAAGAGTTGCTGGATGAGCTGTACGGGGCCCAGGTGTTCTCAAAACTGGATTTACGATCTGGTTATCACCAAATCAGAGTAAAAGAAGAAGACATTCATAAAACAGCCTTTAGAACACATGAGGGTCATTACGAATTCTTAGTTATGCCTTTTGGGCTAACTAACGCCCCCTCTACATTCCAAAGCCTCATGAATGACATCTTCAGGCCATACTTAAGGAAATTCATCTTGGTGTTCTTTGATGATATCTTAGTCTATAGTAAGACAGCTGAAGAACATACTCATCACTTACAACTGACTCTGGAGAGTTTAAGAAGGCATAGCTTGTTTGCTAAACCATCTAAGTGTAGTTTTGCGTGTGCTGAAGTGGCTTATTTGGGGCACCTGATTTCGGCAGAAGGAGTAAGAGCAGATCCTGAAAAAATCAGAGCCATGGAAGAATGGCCTTTTCCCACTACACTTAAGGCCTTGAGGGGCTTCCTTGGCCTTACAGGCTACTATAGAAGATTTATAAACGGATATGGTGGTATTGCTGGTCCCCTAACCAGTCTGTTAAAAAAGAATCAGTTCCGCTGGACAACAGAAGCTGAAGAGGCCTTCATTAAGCTAAAAACAGCAGTGACCCAACCCCCTGTCCTGGCCCTACCAGACTTCACACTACCTTTTGTCATTGAGTGTGACGCCTCGGGAAAGGCCATTGGAGCAGTACTTATGCAAAGAAACAGGCCCATTGCTTATTTTAGTCAGGCCTTAAAGGGAAGAATTTTGGCTTGGTCCACCTATGAGAAGGAATTGTATGCATTGGTGGCTGCTATACAGAAGTGGAGACCCTACTTGATTGGACAGATTTTTACTGTTAAGACCGATCACCAAAGTCTTAAATTTCTCCTAGAACAGAAGATAGGGACACCTATGCAACAAAAATGGGTCTCAAAACTCTTGGGGTATGACATAAAAGTGGAATACAAAAAAGGGGCTGAAAACAGGGTGGCTGATGCACTATCTAGGAGGGATGAGGGCACTAAACAAGAGCTAGAATTTAGCTTGACTGCCTTGACAGGACCGACTGCAGAATGGTGGGAAGAAATTAAGAAGGGGTACTCTCAAGATCCCTACACGGAGAACTTATTGAGTTTGGTACAGAATAAGCAGTTACCTATAAACTTTACAGCAAGGGAGGGCCTGCTTTATTACAAGCAAAGGCTATGTGTGGCTAACCATGGGGACTCTAGACTGAAAATACTGCAAACACTCCACAGTGGGCCCTTGGGGGGACATTCAGGCTACGACAAAACATTACAGAGGATAAAGAGGGAGTTCTATTGGCCCGGGCTCAGAAATGACCTTAAGAAGTTTATTAGGGAGTGTGAGGTTTGCCAAGTGGTTAAGATTGATCAGTCCAAGCCCAGTGGGCTATTACAGCCCCTTCCAATTCCCTCACAACCATGGATCCACATAACCATGGATTTTGTAGAGGGACTACCAAGTTCCCAGGGTTTCAACAGTGTGTGGGTTGTGGTTGACAGGCTCACTAAGTACTCCCATTTTATTCCTCTGAAACATCCCTTTTCAGCCAAGACAGTGGCACAATTGTTTGTTAAACATGTCCTAAAACTACACGGGATGCCCCAATCTATTATTTCGGACAGAGGGAGTATCTTTACAAGTGTGTTCTGGCAGGAACTCTTCAAGATTCAAGGCATTCAACTCGCCTTCAGTACTTCCTACCACCCTCAAACGGACGGCCAGACAGAAGCCGTAAACAAATGTTTAGAGAATTACCTCAGATGTTTTGTGGGAGACTAACCGAAAATGTGGGCACACTGGGTTCCCTTAGCGGAATGGTGGTACAACACCAACCATCATTCCTCTACCCGCACCACCCCTTTTGAAGCCCTCTACGGGTACCCCTCGCCCAAACTAATCCAATACATACCTGGAACTACAAAGCTGGAGGCCGTGGATGAAGATCTAAAATCTAGGGACAAGATATTACAACTACTCAAGCACAATTTGCACAGGGCACAGAACAGGATGAAAAAGTATGCAGATTTAAAGAGAAAGGAGCAAACTTTCGAAGTAGGGGAGTGGGTATACCTTCGGCTTCAACCTTACCGACAGATGTCTTTGGTGCAGAGACATAGTGTGAAGCTTTCACCTAGGTTTTTCGGACCCTATCAGGTGATACAGAGGGTCGGCGAGGTAGCTTATCGACTGAGTCTTCCACCATCGTCCTCGATCCACCCGGTATTTCACATTTCTCAGCTCAAAAGAAAATTAGGGCAGCAAGCCACAGCAGCCCCGATCTTACCTCCTGTGGATGAAGACGGCGTAATTAAACCAGAACCAGTTGAAGTGTTGGCTAGAAGGATGCGGAAGACCAGAAACCAGGCAGTCGTAGATCTGCTGATTCGTTGGCAAGGGCAGAATCGTGAGGACGCATCGTGGGAGCCCTTCTCCGAACTGAAGAAAACCTACCCACACCTTGTGGGCAAGGTGTTCTAAGGAGGGAGGCTTTGTCACACGTAATGGGCTAAGGGGCTGAGCTATTCGTGGACCAGGGGCACGGGAAGCTTGGGCCAAATGAGATGGAATCATGCAGATGGGCTTGAGCCCAGTTCGTACGAGTTAGGCCTTGAACGGCATAACAATATTATCATTTACTGTTTTGTCCTTTTAGTTTGTTATTCAGACTTGTTGTTAATTGGTGGAAGGCTCTGACAAAACCGTTAGCAGTAGTGGGCACTATAATTCACAGTATGCGTGTAATTGATCATTATCGAATATTCAACAGAAATATATGCTCTGAGGTTCTCTTCTTCCTCGTCTATCTTTTCTCTCAATTGTCTGGAGGATTCTCACCCTCTAAGTGAGCCCAACCCTTATTCCCATTCCTGATATATTAAGACTGTTACAGTTAAGCTGATCTTATACTTGAAGTATATTAGTAGACGGATTATTTTGGAGGGGAAAATCTGCAGATGCAGATCAAAGGTAGTCAAGTCCATCTTTGCCTGCCATTGCCGAGAAGATCATCAAAGTCTCTCGAAGCATTAGTGATGCCATAGAAAATTATTTGTACCAAAGAATTATGTAAATTGTGGAGAACTTCAGAAATAAAAAGAGAAATGACCTTATGGCTTTGAGTCTTTAATGAAATGGAACCAAAATATGACAATAAACTGACGAAGATGAAATTGGAAATGGGTTCCTCTGGCTTGAAGACGAAGCTGACGAAGACATACTAAACTTACGAAGACGAAATTTGGACTGGGTTCCGGTTAGCTTGAAGATGAACCTTCAAGACGAACACGGTTATTTTTTTTTTTTTGAGATGGGTTCCTCCAGCAGCTTGAAGACAAAGGGGACAAAGAGATGGGTTTCGGTTCGTGGCTTGAAGACCAAGCTTAAAGACGAAGAGGAAGCTTGAAGAAGACGAACGCGATTATTTTTTCTTTTGAGATGGGTTCCTCTGGCGGCTTGAAGACGAAGGGGACGAAGAAATGGGTTTCGGTTCGTGGCTTGAAGACGAAGAGGAAGCTTGAAGAAAACGAACGCGGTTATTTTTTCTTCTGAGATGGGTTCCTCTGGCGGCTTGAAGACGAAGGGGACGAAGAAATGTGTTTCGGTTCGTGGCTTGAAGATGAAGAGGAAGTTTGAAGACCGTTCTAATTTTAAATAACGAAAATGAAGCTATTATTTTTTTATTTTAAAGAGATATAACGTGGCATTCCACGTATAGCGGTAAAGATGAGCGGGATGTTATCAGCGATGGATGTAGCATTTCTGATTTGTTTATAATTTACGAAAATATATTTTTTAAATGTGAATAAATACAAAAACAATATATATATATAT
>QEOT01008161.1:196013-216227 GCA_003123785.1 Pterocarya stenoptera | reverse complement strand
AAAAAAAAAAAAACCACATACTTCCGTGTTTGCAATCAACCACCAATTTTCATACTTCCGTGATATTATGAAAGTTTTTGAGGAATTTCATTCCTTCAGAAAATTTGAAAAAAGTTTTAATACAACTTTCATAGCTCTTATTCCTAAAAAGTCGGGTGCTGTTGACATGAGGGATTTTCGACCTATTAGCTTGGTTAATGGGGTTTATAAGATCATCTCTAAGGTGTTAGCTAACCGCCTTTGTGTGGTTTTGGATAAGATTATAACAAAGCCTAAAAATGCATTCATGAAGGGAAGACAAATCCTTGACTCGGTATTAATTGCTCATGAATGTTTGGAAAGTAGAAAAAGGATAGGACAATCTGGAATTTTAGTCAAATTGGACATGGAAAAGGCTTTTGATCATGTCAATTGGGATTTCCTTCTTTATTTGCTTGGGAGATTTCGATTTGGGGAGAAATGGTGCTCATGGATAAGACATTGCTTTTCGACGGCAACGTTTTCTATTTTGGTGAATGGCTTTCTGGCTGGTTTTTTCAGCAGCTCCCGTGGATTAAGGCAAGGAGACCCATTATCTCCTTTCCTTTTTATCTTAGTCATGGATGCCTTAAGTCGTATGATTAAAATGGCAGTTGAAAGAGGTTTTATGTCGGGCTTCAAAGTGGGAGATGTTTCTAGGGGATGCATCACAGTTTGTCACCTTGTTTTCGTGGATGATATTCTAATTTTCAGTGATGCTAACAAGGATCATCTTCATGCTTTAAGAGCTTTATTGTTATGTTTGGAAGTTGTCTTCGGGCTTAGAATCAATTTAACTAAGTCTGAGATTGTTTTAGTGGGTTCAGTCAGCAATATTTATGATTTGGCTAATATTCCGGACTGTAAAGTTTCTTCTTTTCCCATGAAATATCTTGGGTTACCTTTGGGAGCTACTCATAAATTTGTGGCTGTTTGGGATGGGGTGATTGAGAAGATCGAAAGGAGACTAGTCGGTTGGAAAAAGCTTTATTTGTCCAAAGGGGGAAGAGTTACATTAATTAAAAGCACCTTGTCAAATTTACCCACTTATTACCTCTCTCTTTTCCCTATTCCAGCAGGTGTGGTTAAAAAAATTGAGAGGATTTTCAGAAATTTCTTATGGGATGGTATTGGGGAGGAACGAAAATTTCAATTTGTGAGTTGGAATAAGGTTTTGTACTCCGGTGTCTTGTGGAGGTTTAGGCATGCAGAATTTAAAGCTTTTTAATAAAGCTCTTCTTGGGAAGTGGCTTTGGAGATACAACAATGATAGTAATGCATTGTGGAGACAGATTGTAGATGCTAAATATGGTAGGATGTGGGGGAATTGGTGTTCTAATGAAATAAAATGGGCATTTGTGATGGGATTGTGGAAGTCCATTCGGTTGGGATGGGGGGATTTTGTTAAAAACATTAATTCCAAAGTGGGGATCGGGACTAATATTTCCTTTTGGAACGATGTTTGGTGTCGTGATTCACGTCTTAAATTAGCATTTCCTAGTCTTTTCAGGATTGCTAAATACAAAGGGGCTGCTGTGGCTTATTCATATTTGTTCTCTAATAACATGTTGAATTGGAATGTGGAATTTACTAGAGATTTACAGGACTAGGAAGTAAGTGAAGCTGCTGATTTCTTTGTAAAACTCTATGGTTCGAAGATTGATCTGATTGGGGGGGACATAATGCAGTGGGTTCATGATATTAAGTCCAGATTCTCGGTGAATTCCTATTACAAGGTGTTAAATAGACATGATAATAAAACATACCCCTGGAAATGTATTTGGAAAGCTAGAGTGCCTAGTAAAGTTGCATTTTTTTGCTGGTTGGTGTTGCTGGAGAAAGTTTTAACTACTGATAATTTGAGGAAAAGGGGTTTATACGTGATGGATTGGTTCTACATGTGCAAAAAAGATGGCGAATCAGTTAACCACCTGTTTCTTCTTTCCAAAATGGTGACTGCTTTATGGAATAAGTTATTTGCAAGGGTAGGTATTGCTTGGGTGATGCCTCTACAAGTGGTGGATTTCTTGGCTAGTTGGCATGGTGCTGTGGGATGTGGAGGCAATAAAGTTGAATGGAGGATGATTCTATTGTGTTTATTTTGGTGTCTATGGCTAGAGATAAACAAGAGGTGCTTCGAAGATTGTAAACGCACAGTGAGAGAATTTAGGAATTTTTTCTTTAGCACTTTAAATTTTTGGGTGAATAATCTAGTGAAGGACATGAATATTTGTAGTGTTTTCTCTTAATTTGCTTTAGTTTGTATTTTTAGGTATATTCTCATGTATACTTCATGTGTACTTTGGCTATGACTTTTTTACTTGGAATAAAATCTCTTATTACCTATAAAAAAAAAATTCATTGGCTATAAGTACTGAATCCAGAATTTGACGACCCCTTACAAATGCATTTTGCGGCTTCGTGATTATCTTGCCTAAAACCTCCCCTAACCTGTTTGCAAGCACCTTTGAAATAATTTTGTATACCCCATTTATGAGGCTAATGGGCCTATAATTTTAGGAGTATTACGACTTGATTTCCGTTAATATATGTTTGACATAATGTAGAAGTCGGAATCTGACTGGTGCCGCAGCCACTACACTTGCTTCGATCTCTGTGGAAATCTTCTTTCCTTGTATAATACCGAGCCGGTGCTATGATTGTGAGAACTGACAGAGTGGTTCTCAGTCTGTAGTGGTGATGGCATATTCTGGTTCTGGAATACAGTTAATGTGAACTGGGGCTAGACGAGACATAATCAATACAAAATCTGATTCATCAGAAGTAATATACAAATCTGACGCATCAAGAGTCCAATAAAAAACTAGAAGATATATTTCGATGCACATATCTATAAAACAATAGGTGACATGAAACCAACCTAATATATCTGCATAGATATAAAAGGGAAGACCAGGGGCCAGACCAAGTTGGATTGTGGTGCCTAAAAAAAATTGAAAACCTATGTAGAATGGAAGGTTCTCATAATCACCTTGAGCAGTTCCTTCTCAACATAAGTACTGAAACTTCTCGTGCAATTTCAAAATCACAATGGCGTGGATAACCTAGATGCCTGGAACAACGCAAGTACTGAATCATTTTCCAGGAATGAGGCGGTATTTCCTCCTTTACTCAAGTTACAAAAGAATTATTTCTGGAACAATTGTTTGGTGTTAGCTTGTAATATTAGTCCAATTTCAGAGAAGCTGCCTGGAGCCTGTTTTGGGTTTCCCTCATTCTTTTGGGAGTTGTATCCTCATGCAGAGTTCCCTGCTTCCGCATTCTGAATTATGTTCTGTTATAGTAAATGTTCCATGGAGAAAAAAACATTTTTTCAAAGACAATCATGATCAATTTATTCATTTTCTTCTGCATGCAGCATCTAAGGTGGATCCTTTGCACCTTGAATATTTCAACTTCTCTGGCCGGGTAATTGCATTAGCTTTGATGCATAAAGTGCAAGTAGGCGTTGTCTTTGATCGTGTATTTTTCTTACAATTGGCTGGAAGGGACATTTCTCTGGAAGATATAAGGGATGCAGATCCATGCTTGTATAGTAGCTGCAAGCAGCTTCTGGAGATGGATTCCGATTTTATTGATTCAGATGCTTTAGGACTAACGTTTGTTAGAGAAGTTGAGGAGTTAGGAACCAGGAAAGTCGTCGAGCTTTACCCTGGTGGGAAAAGCATTGTTGTGAATAGCAAGAACAGGGAGCAATATGTTAAACTTCTGATAGACCATCGGTTTGTGACATCTATCTCAGAACAGGTATCACATTTTGCTCAAGGTTTTGGTCATATTCTTTGTAACTCCAGGCGCCAGAAGTTCTTTTTCCAAAGTTTAGAGCTTGAAGATCTTGATTCAATGCTTTATGGAAGCGAAACTACCATCTGCGTGAATGATTGGAAGGCTCATACTTGAGTACAATGGCTACAAAGAAACTGATCCTCAGATATTCTGGTTCTGGAAGGTAAGTGCGTGCAGGATTTTACTTTTATTATTCTCTCTAGCTCTGATTAGTATCTTTTCTTGTAGTTCCATATTTTCTGTTATTTCCTTTCTTTATTATCTTATTTTCTGTTTTTTTTTCCTGTTGGCAAATTTAAGATCGCTTCCTATGTCTTATAATATGGGTTGCCTTGTGGGTGAAGTCTTCACTTTTGGGTATGCTACATGCCTTCTTGTGCCTTTCTAGATATCTTTTTCTCCAAGGTTCTATTTAGCCCATCCTTTTCCCTCTCTCTAATTCTCACTATAATGTTACTTATAGAAAATTCTCGCCAAAATTTTAATTGATGTTAGTTTTTTATCTAGCTTTCAAAGCGTAGAACTCGTTATGAGAGATGTTGAAGGGGGCTGGTTGCTCCATTATTTGCTTAATTTTAAAAAATTATTTTTTGTATGCTGGGCACCTTTGAATGCCTCTAATACCTTCTGACCTAAATCTTCCCAGTGACCGTACGACAAAGCTTTACCGTGCGAATGAATGGGCGTCCCTTTTCTTGCCGCTCATTTTCAGGCTGCCTTGCGTGCCTCGGACTTTCTGCTGCCGTCTGGTTGGTAAATGGGTCTCTGATGTGATGAGAGTGCTGCTCTAATTAGACACAAAATGTGTGGAACTATCATGGGTCGCTGGCTATCCTTTACATGATGTTTGTATATCCTTTACATATGAAAAGCTGGCTGATTTCTGTTTTCATTGTGGAAAACGAGGCTGTATCCAGCTCCTGGTTACATCAGTCCTCATGATTAGAGCCCCCATAAAATCTTGTTTGGGATCTTGGATGCGAGCTCTTCCGGCTGATAGTAAAAAAAGATGCCATTATCGTTATCTAGAACCCTCCACTCACTCGTTTCTAACTGGAACATGTACTCATTCGTTGAAAGTACAGTCACATTAGCTCCATGCTCGTGCAGTCGCCCTTGGATAGCTCGTAAAATTCTTCGAAGTGCTTATTTCTAGCACACAACTATGTTAAATGGCCTGCCTCTAATGATTACACTGATGCATTCCATCAACTAAAATGTTTTATTGAGTTTTGGAAAGAGAAAAAAAAAAAAAATGAATAAAAATATTATAAAATTAAAAAATTGTTTGAATATAATTTTTGTTTTTAAATTTAAAAAAGGTATATTTTTTGTGTGTTTTGTTTGAAAGTTTAAAAATTTTGCATTGGGTTTTGTGTTTAAAAAATGACTAGATGAAAAATTTGAAAATTTAAAATTGAAAAATATTTTACGTTCGAGTGATATTTAGAAAGAAAATTATTAAAAATTTTGAGAATATCTAAAAACATCTCGCTACCCAGACAAGTCCCTATTCTCTTTTGTATTATCCTTAAAAGAGAACAGATCGGTATGATTTCTTATCAAATAAATTGCATATGGCTATTCAAACTATCAAACTTAGCACTTTACTCCTAAACTACTATTGGTTTTCTGATTTATCTTTCTAAGATCGAACATCTAATAGGTAACAATACACGATCTTAACAACTAGATTTTAAAGGATGGAACAAGATTTATAAAAAGTGATAGTTTGCAGATAAAATGAAAAGTTTGATGGTTTGATAGCCATGTTTTAAAACATTAAAAAAAAAAAAATGGTAGCTGTAAAGCTGATGAGATAAAGTGTAGTTTTCCCATTTTTTAGAACCCATTGGGTTGGCATAATTGACAAGATTATACAATTAGTTAGGAAAATAATGCTTAAAAATAAAAGAAATAATATTTTCAAATTCTAAAGTGCATAAGTCGTGCGCATTTTTTTATTATAAAAAAGTTACTAAATCAGGGACTCGTAAATATATATATTTTTTTTGTAGATTTCATATTTTTTTTTAAAAAGAAATTCATAAAATTTATACATTTTAATACTATATCTAATATTAATAAATAAAAAAAGAAAAAAAAAAGAAAAGAAAATAAGAGCACAACTTTGTACTGATCATTTGATGTGATCTCATCCACAAAGTGAAAAGACTCTGTCCCATTTCCTATCTCACCTCAAAATTCTGCAAGCAATAGAATCCGCGTGGTGCCGAATTCCTTGACTTTAATTAAATTTACTGAATTTCGATTACTATAATTTATGTTGCTGCTGATGGGAATGGGATGGTATTTAATGGCCGTTAAATTAATTCTTATTATAAAAGATAATAATCTAATTATTGAATATTGTCACCTTGATAGAATGGCTTAGTTTGGATACACAATACTTCTAATCTCATCTTATCATTATAACTCTATCAAATTCTCATATAAAAATATAATAAATAATTTAATTTTTTTAAATTTTAAAATAAAAATAACATTAAAAAATATATTTTAATAATATTTTATTTAACTACTATTCAAAACATTTAATCTGAACTATCTATCCAAATCCAACCTGAGACAATAATAGAATATTAGTTTAGTTTTTGTTATTTAATTGTATTCATACTAACTAAATATTTATCATATTTAACATAATTTAAAATAAATAAATATTGATGCGGTAACATTCTTTTTCTGAAAATTATCATTTAATGAGAAATCAAATATCAATATTAAAAAATCAGAGTACCCTAAAAATATTTAGCTTTCTTAACGACTAGTGAATGGCTAGTAACCGGAGTTATCGTGAGGAAAAAGTCCTATAAACGTTTGCAAGAATAAAATCCCAATCTAATATTCTTAAATTACGTTTTTTCTGATTCCTACACTCAGATATAAGATGATTAGAGAGAATAATACCCATAAGTGACTTATTTAGTAATGAAAAATTTTATTTATAAGTGGATGTGAATAATACACATAGTAAAATACTTAGGTGCCATAACTTGATTTGAAAAAGAAAATTTAAAATTTAAATTTTATAAATCAAATGTTACGATTTAAATAATATAAATAATATGCTCCATAAACCGACTTGATAATAAAATAACTTTATGTTTTATTACAATTTTGTTATCTTGCAAAATTGCAAATGTATGCTTTACTTGAAGAGAAATGATATTTGCAGTCGGGGAGTGCGCAAGCGCCACGCGATCTTATTGAAAAAAAAAAAATACGAGACTTATATGAAAATAAATTAATTTTTTAATAGTAAACTTTATTCTTTTTCAAAATAATTGCACACTCTACAATTATATGTAACATTACTTATATATTAGATTATGATAAAATCATTGAATACAATTAGATTAAAATTATTGTGGATTTCCTACTTTACATAAAAAGTAATTTTACAATCTGACGTAGTGCATCAAGCCACGCTAGTTTGTAAATTTCTTTTCGTATAATTTCATTGTGGCTAAAGTATTTCTCTTAAAATTATGTCTCTCTACGAAATATAATCAAAATATGAATAACGTAGCACTGTCACAAATTATAATATATTATGCAAAAGAAAAATTCTTTTCATTAGTTACTATTTATTAGCCCACACCCATACCCTATGAAATAAAAAAGTGTAGATGTGAAGTGTGAGAGTAAATAGTAGTTGATGTATAACATTCCTCTATAAAAAATATTTTTATAAAAATACAAATTCAATTTGCATAATATCTTATTATAAAATAAAATATTACATTTCTATATTCCGAAATTAGGAAAGAATTAGTATATGTTTTTTTTTTTATCATTCTCGTACTTGTCGTGCGTTATTTTGTTCTGCGCCGAATTACGGAACCAGATCGCGGCCCACGAATATACAGCTATATAATCGCACACAACTCCGCAGAGAGATCAGAGCCGTCAAAATGGTGAATAGTTGCATGAAAGTCTCATGTTTTTCGCCCACACCCAACCAACTCTCACTGCATTCATTCAACTTGGCCAAAGCTTCTATATTTGTTTATAATTTACGATAATATAATTTTTAAATGTGAATTAATACAAACACAATATATATATGCAATAGCGTAAGATGGCAGTCTTTGTTGATGACTGCTGTGGAACAATAGCCCATACCACAATTTCGATCAATTTCATCGGTCTCTTCTCTAGGTTTTGCCGATTTCCGATTCCATGCTCTCCGCCCCACCTTCACGTTGATTGTTCCTCCACTGGCGGCGGGGCTCCATCTGTAGATGTCTCTCGTGCAAACCCCCACCGTCGATTGCGTTCCCCAGCTAGGTGGTCCCACCACCGTCGGCACCGCCACCAACGCGATCCTCACCACAGTCGATCATCCCAGACTCTCCTCGAAGCGCAAATTGGACGATTATGGTGGCCCCACCTTCGACGACGACGACGAGGACCAGGATGAAAACGATGCTGCTTTCGCCGAGTTAGTTTCAGTTAGAATGAGGAAAGACGAACCCAACGCCGTCCACTCTTCATCGGACGCCCAACCTCGCTCCATCACCGCTGCGCAGTTCAATCCTAGGGTTCCCGATGACCGATCGACCTCGTATTCTTGTTCGACTCGAGCCGAGTCGACTCGTTCCGAGTCCCGGCTGCAGTTCTTCATAAAGATGATCCCTGAGGGAAAAACCATGGTATTCCAATTTTGCCCTCGCGACACCGTGAGATCGGTTCACGACCGAATCCAACTGGTGACCGGAATTCCGGTTCACGAGCAAAGGCTGATATATCGGGGGAAGCAGCTCCAGTGGGAGCGCACGCTCGCCGAGTGCTCCATCCAAAACGACGCCGGACTTGAATTGGTAGGCCGTATGCGTAGCACCGGGCACCCTCACGCGTGGCAAGTGGTTGACGACATCGTTTCGGTGGTGTGCAGGCTTTGCCGAGGCGAGACGATCCTTTCCGCGGCGAAACATATTAAACTGAGGATGACGGAGTTCTTGACGGAAACTCCAAAGGACGAAGAGCGCGTCCCCGGGCATCTGCAGATATTCTTGTCGTGTTCGGCCCCGGCCGCATTGGTTATGCTTTATATGTCGCCGATCACAGGTAACAAAGATTGTGCGGATGGTTCAATAAGGCATTTCTTGAATTCAAGCCCAAACTCGTTACCGAAGCCCTATCATAATTATTGTGCACCTATAGTTCTCGAGTTTTGTAAGTTGCTTAGAAGAGCTGCGCTTGATGACCCTTTGTATCTCTCGTGTCGGAGTACACTTGGGTCATTGTTGGAATCGACTGGGTCGTTGGAGAACTCTAAGAAAGTAATTGTGATGCAAGAGATTTTCCCATTTGTTAGCGAGTTGGGGAATAGGCTGTCCAAAGATTTAGTTTCGAGTATGGAATCGCCGACAAGTGTGGGGCCGGTTCCGGATGATGTTCGGGATCTAGCCGCGTTCTTGCTCCTCCTGCGGACTGAGATCACCGAACAAGTCGGTTTTCAGGGTCCCATTCCTGTGACTTTGGATGGGAAAGGATACAAGCATCCATTGTATGGGGAAGAGATTGAGTTTCTTCATCTTTTATTTATTGATTTGTTGAAGAGAATGGGAGAGTGCCTCCACAAAATGGAGGAGTGCTTGGCTGTTAAACACAAGGGGGAAGGTGAAACTATTTATTCTGGTTGGTCTCAGTATCTTGCCATATTGAAGGAGCTGAATAGCGTTTCCAAACTTTATCTGGGTGCTGAAGAAGATTTTTGGATGGTTTTGAAACTTAGAAAGTCTTCACTGTGCA
Source organism: Pterocarya stenoptera (assembly GCA_003123785.1). NCBI lineage: Eukaryota > Viridiplantae > Streptophyta > Magnoliopsida > Fagales > Juglandaceae > Pterocarya > Pterocarya stenoptera. The sequence goes on along the minus strand of QEOT01008161.1, from coordinate 206,621 downwards.
CGCTAATTATTAAATATGCTAGGCGTACCGATGATCATCAGTGGCTTCTTGAGCAAAAGGATGTGACTGATTTTGAATCTAGGAGGCATTTGGCGATGATGATGTTTCCAGAGGTAAAAGAAGATTATGAGGAACTGCATGAGATGCTTATTGACAGGTCTCAGTTGCTGGCAGAATCATTTGAGTATATAGCAAAGGCAGAACCTGAGGCTCTACATGCTGGTCTCTTTATGGAATTCAAAAATGAGGAAGCCACGGGTCCAGGTGTAGTGCGGGAGTGGTTTTTTTTAGTATGCCAAGCTATATTCAACCCAGAAAATGCTCTTTTCGTGCCATGCCCAAATGATCGCAGAAGGTTCTTTCCTAATCCAAGTAAGTTCCAATTGTATTTTATATTCAACTCAGAAAACACTTTGTTGCGTTATTTGTTTATACCTGTTGAAATTTGATATGGATGTAAACTTGATAGTTTGGCTTCCAAAATTGCATTTGTACATGCAACTGTGATTTGGATGTAGACTTGAGAGTTTGCCTCCCAATTTTTTTTCCTCGATCAGTAACTCCCAAAATTAACATTTGTACACGCAACTGTGAGTTTTAGCGTTGCTAACTGTTAAAGATGAAAGTTTTTGAAATATGATATGGATGTAAACTTGAGAGTTTGACTTCCAAAATTAACATTTGTACATGCAACTGTGAGTTTTTAGCGTGGCTTATTAATATCTGAATGTAGTCGCACACAATATCTGTCTTCATCTATCTCACTGGTACCTACTAGGAACAGAATAGTTTTTCAAGTGTTATACGATATTTTAGGAGCATTATGATTTTTTTTTTTTGATAAGTAAACGATATTATTGATAAGAATATACAAAGCCCAAGTACACAAGATGTTATACATGAGACAAAGACCTATCTGGGTCGTAGAAGTGAGAACAAGAAAATCATGTAAATTAAGGCCATTAAAATCTATAGCTATGGCCCATATAAATAAAGTACGTAAAAATAAAGATCGAAGCTCTTCTAGAATTTGCTCCTTATCTTCAAGTGTCCGATCGTTACACTCTCGCCATATGCACCGCATAATGCAAATAAGGACCATCTTCCATGCGGCTTTGATGTGTGTAGCACCTCCCAGAAATGTCCAACTGGCCAATAACTCAACCACTGTGGTAGGCATTGCCCAAGTTTTTTTTTTTTTGATAAGTAAGAAATTTCATTGATCGAATAAGACTAGGCAAAGCCTATATACACATGAAGTATACAAAAGAGACACCTAGTTATATACTAGAAAGCTGAAAAGCAAGCAAAAACTCATGAACATTCCCTCCCTTTAAAACTATAGCCGAAAGCCATTGAACCAAAGAAAGTACAAAATAATTCCATAATTCCCTCCTAGTTCTCTCCTTGTTGTTGAAGCATCTCTCATTTCTTTCCATCCATGTACACCACAATAAGCACAAAGAATCCTCCAGCCAATTGAGGATTCTGATGATGCCCATTCTAGCATGCTAAGAGCTCTACCACACTCCTAGGTATAACCCAAGACAGCCCAGCTCTATTAAGTAAGCCATCCCATAACTCCCTTGCCACCTTGCAATATAGAAAAAGATGATCAATTGATTTGCTATTGTTCTTAAACATGTAACACCACCCTATTACAACCATCCCCTATTTTCTTAAGTTGTCAGTCGTCAAAATCTTTCCTAAAACTGCTATCCAAGTAAAAAAAGCAACTTTGGGAGGCACAAGAACTCTCCAAATACCCTTCCAAGGAAACGCAATGTGCTGATAATTTGTCAATACCTTGTAGAAAAGATTTGACAGAAAATTTCTTGCTCCCCGAAAGTTTCCACAACATTCTATCGCTCCCATTACCTCCTATCCTCCTGGAATAAAGCAAGCTGAAAAAACAAACTGTCTTCTCAACTTTCCAATCCTGTGCATTTCTAGGGAAGATCATATTCCAATGCATAGAACCATTGGCTCGACACAGCACATCTGAGACAGTGGCTTGTTGATTTCCAGCCAATTTGAAAACACCTGTAAAAACAGAAGATAAGGCCCTTTCACCACACCACTCATCAAACCAGAACCTAATTCTTGTGCCTCTCCAACCTCAAAATTAATATGTGTTGCAAACACCTTCCACCCATTCCTGATAAATTTCCAAAGGCTCATGCCATACAACCTCCCACCCTCCTTAGAGCTCTACCCCCCATTCACAACCATACTAACTATCCACGACCATTCTCCACAACAAAGTCCCTTCCAATTGGAATCTCCACCACCACTTTCCTAGTAAGGCTTTTATTAAAAGTGATTAAGTTATGCACCCCCAAACCTCCCAACTTCTTCGGACTGCACATTTTTTTCCAATTCACAAGATGAAATTTATTTTCATTACCCAAGTTAATTCTACTCGATTGTACACTTCGATCCACAGGGCTCTAGCTATCTCACAATGTAGCAAGAGATGATTCATTGACTCGCCGGCTTTCTTGCACATACGACACCACACTAGGATAACAACTTGACATTTCCTCAGATTATCAGTTGTTAGAATCTTGCCTAGAGCAGCTGTCTAAGTGAAGAAAAGTGCTTTTTTTGTTGGGGGGCTTATTCCTTCAAAGATTCCTCCATGGGAAAGGAGTATTCAGTAAATGAGTAAGGGATTTATAATAGGATCAAATCGAGAAAACTCCCTTACCTGCAGGTGTCCACCACAGCTTATCGTCTAGTATTTCATTCAGCTTCACATAATACACTAGGCTGAAAAAAGCCTCAAAACTGTCTTCTTCCCAATCTTGGACTGCTCTATTGAAGGTGACGTTCCATTGGACTTGGTCCTCGATCCATGAGGTCCGCCCTTGAAGTTTCTTGATCACATGCCAACCGGAATACGGATGGAAAGGAGTCCTTTAGAGCCTCCTCCCCACACCATAGATCCCTCCAAAATTTTATCCGAGTGCCCGCACCCAATACAAATTTGGCATGACGGGTAAACACCGCCCACCCTCGTCTCATGTGCTTCTAAATCCCCACTCAATAGGCCCGGTTCACCTCTCTAGTACACCATCCCCCCCCCCCCCNAAAAACATACTTCCGTGTTTGCAATCAACCACCAATTTTCATAAGGCTTCCAGCTCCATACTAAATCTCCATAGCCATTTCCCGAGTAGGGCCCTATTGAAAATTCTCATTTTATTTTTTTATATCCCCAATCCACCAGAAGAAATTGGTCTTCACACCTTATTCCAACTGACTAAATGGAACTTGAATTCGTCCCCCATCCCACTCAATAAGAAATCACGATGGAGTTTTTTAATCTTTTTCGCCACACAAGCTGGAATTGGGGAATAGAGATAGAAAATAAGTTGGTAAGTTAGAAAGAGTACTCTTGATTAGAGTCACTTGGCCTCCTTTTGACTGGTAACATCTCTTTCACCTTGCCAATCTTCGTTCTATCTTCTCGATAATTGAATCCCAAATAGAAAGAGCCCGTGAGGCTGCCAATCCTAAGTATTTCATAGAAAGAGAGGCAACCTTACACCCCAGTGTAGTTGCCAAATGTCAAGTGTTGCTGACTTTCCCGACCAGCACTAGCTCCGATTTATCAAAATTCACTCTCAAGGTTGATGCTGCTTTGAAGCATAATAAGAGTGCCTTTAGTGCCCTGGGTTGATCTTGATCTGCCTCGTAGAAAATTAACGTGTCATCTACAAACTAAAGGTGAGAATAGATAGACAGCCCTTATTGGGGTCACTTACTGAAAAACCAGCCACAAAACCATTTCTAACTATGGCCAATAACATCCGACTAAGGGCCTCCATAATAACAACAAAAAGGAGTGGGGATAGCGGATCGCCTTGTTTTATGCCACACGAACTGTTGAAGAAACTAGTTGAGCTGCCATTAATCAGAACTGAGAACTTTTCCATAGAGATGCACCATCTAATCCACGTACACCATCTCTCCCCAAATCCACATCTCTCCAACAAAAAAAGAAGGAAGCCCCAGTTTACATGATCTTATGCCCTTTCCATGTCTAGCTTACAAATAATTCCTACAATCCCAGACTTTAATCTGCTATCTAGACATTCATTGGAGGGGATTTTAACATTACTTGCTTTCCTTGTGAGCAAGTTGGAGACTCGGTTATCTCTACAGCTATGTTTGAATTTTCAGAACTTATTTTTGAGCTGCAGTTGATCGATTTACCTATGGCGGGAGGAGATTACACATGGTCAAAATGGAGAGCTTGGTCCTGTGTTGACAGATTTCTGGTCTGTGCATCTTTTGAAGCACTTTTTCCGGAATTAAATCAGAAAAGGGTAAAGTGAGTAGTTTCTGACCACTATCCTATTCTATTGGACTGTGGGGGCACTGTTAGGGGAAAAATACACTTTAAATTTGAAAATATGTGGTTAAAGGAGGAAGGTTTCGTCGATAGAGTAAGAAAGTGGTGGGCCTCTTACCACTTTAATGGCACTCCCAGCTTTATCTGGGCAGGAAAATTTAAGGAGCTCAAAAAAGATTTGAAGAAATGGAATGTGGAGACTTTTGGCAATGTTAAAAACAATAGACTATCCCTTATGGAACAGCTGAACAGTTTGGAGGACAAGGAGTTGAGGGGTACAATTTCTAGTGAGGAAAAGGAGTTGAAGAAAAGGGTGCTAGCAGATATTGACAAGTTTATGCTTATGGAAGAAATTTCATGGAGACAAAAATTCAGAATTTTATGGCTTAAGGAGACAAATGTATGAAATTCTTCCATAAAATGGCTAATTCTCATTGTAGAAATAACGCCATTGATGTCCTGCAAGTTTGTGACAATGTGATTTGTGACAAGGAGGAAATTAAGATCATATTGTGAATTTCTATGAGAAACTTTTTGGGAAGAATTTTCATGGAGGCCTAAATTAGATGGGCTGGGTTTTGACTCCATTGATCATCCTACTGCAGTTTGGTTAGAGAGGCCTTTTGAGGAAGATGAAGTTCTTGATGTAAGGGCATGTCCAAGGATAAGGCTTTGGGTCCCGATGGTTTTTCCATGGCATTTTTCCAAGCTTGCTGGGATATCGCGAAGGATGATATTATGAAAGTTTTTGATGAATTTCATTCCTTCAGGAAATTTGAAAAAAGTTTTAATACAACTTTCATAGCTCTTATTCCTAAAAAGTCTGGTGCTGTTGGCATGAGGGATTTTTGCCCTATTAGCTTGGTTAATGGGGTTTATAAGATCATATCTAAGGTGTTAGCTACCGCCTTTGTGTGGTTTTGGATAAGATTATAACAAAGCCTTAAAATGCATTCATGAAGGGAAGACAAATCCTTGACTTGGTATTAATTGCTCATAAATGTTTGGAAAGTAGAAAAAGGATGGGACAATCTGGAATTTTAGTCAAATTGGACATGGAAAAGGCTTTTGATCATGTCAATTGGAATTTCCTTCTTTACTTGCTTAGAAGATTTGGATTTGGGGAGAAATGGTGCTTATGGATTAGACATTGCATTTCGAAGGCAAAGTTTTATATTTTGGTGAATGGCTCTCCGGCTAGTGTTTTTAGCAGCTCCCATGGATTAAGGCAACAAAACCCATTATCTCCTTTCCTTTTTATCTTAGTCATGGATGCCTTAAGTCGTATGATTAAAATGGCATTTGCAAGAGGTTTTATGTTGGGCTTCAAAGTGGGAGATGTTTCTAAGGGATGCACCACAGTTTCTCACCTTCTTTTCGTGGATGATACTCTAATTTTCAGTGATGCTAACAAGGATCATCTTCGTGCTTTAAGAGCTTTATTGTTATGTTTTGAAGCTGTCTCCGGGCTTAGAATCAATTTAACTAAGTCTGAAATTGTTCTAGTGGGTTCAGTCATCAATATTTATGATTTGGCTAATATTCTGGACTGTAAAGTTTCTTTTTTTCCCATGAAATATTTTGGGTTACCTTTGGGAGCTCCTCATAATTCTGTGGCTGTTTGGGATGAGGTGATTGAGAAGATCGAAAGGAGACTAGCTGGTTGGAAAAAGCTTTATTTGTCCGAAGGGGGAAGAGTTACATTAATTAAAAGCACCTTGTCAAATTTACCCACTTATTACCTCTCTCTTTTCCCTATTCCAGCGGGGGTGGTTAAAAAAATTGAGAGGATTTTCAGAAATTTCTTATGGGATGGCATTGGGGAGGAACGAAAATTTCACTTGGTGAGTTGGAATTAGGTTTGTACTCCGGTGTCTTGTGGAGGTTTAGGCGTGCAGAATTTAAAGCTTTTTAATAAAGCTCTTCTTGGGAAGTGGCTTTGGAGATACAACAATGAGAGTAGTGCATTGTGGAGACAGATTCTAGATGCTAAATATGGTAGGATGTGGGGGGAATTGGTGTTCCAATGAAATAAAAGGGGCATTTGGGGTGGGATTGTGGAAGTCCATTGGGTTGGGATGGGGGGATTTTGTTAAAAACATTAATTTCAAAGTGGGGATCGGGACTAATATTTCCTTTTGGAACGATGTTTGGTGTGGTGATTCACATCTTAAATTAGCATTTCCTAGTCTTTTCAGGATTGCTAAATACAAAGGGGCTGCTGTGGCTGATTCATATTTGTTCTCTAATAACGTGCTGAATTGGAATGTGGAATTTACTAGAGATTTACAGGACTAGGAAGTAAGTGAAGCTGCTGATTTCTTTTTAAAACTTTATAATTCGAAGATTGATCTGATCAAGGAGGATAGGATGCAGTGGGTTTATGATATTAAGTCTAGATTCTCGGTGAATTCCTATTACAAGGTGTTAAATAGACATGATAATAAAATATACCTCTGGAAATGTATTTGGAAAGCTAGAGTGCCCAGTAAAGTTGCATTTTTTTGCTGGTTGGTGTTCCTGGAGAAAGTTTTAACTACTGGTAATTTGAGGAAAATGGATTTATATGTGATGGATTGATACTGCATGTGCAAAAAAGATGGTGAATCAGTTGACCACCTGTTTCTTCTTTGCGAAATGGTGACTGCTTTATGGAATGAGTTATTTGCAAGGGTAGGTATTGCTTGGGTGATGCCTCTACAAGTGGTGGATTTCTTAGCTAGTTGGCATGGTGCTGTGGGATGTTGAGGCAATAAAGCTGAATGGAGGATGATTCCTTTGTGTTTGTTCTAGTGTCTATGGCTGGAGAGAAACGGGAGGTGTTTCGAAGATTCTGAACGCACAGTGAGAGAATTTAGGGATTTTTTCTTTAGCACTTTAAATTTTTGGGTGAACAATCTAGTGAAGGACATGAATATTTGTAGTGTTTTCTCTTAATTTGCTTTAGTTTGTATTTAGGTGTATTCTCATGTATATTTCATGTGTACTGCTATGACTTTTTACTTGGAATAAAATCTCTTATTACCTATAAATAAATAAATAAATAAATAATTCATTGGCTATAAGGACTGAATCCAGAATTTGACGACCCCTTACAAATGCATTTTGCGGCTTCGTGATTATCTTGCCTAAAACCTCCCCTAACTTGTTTGCAAGCACCTTTGAAATAATTTTGTATATTCCATTTATGAGGCTAATGGGCCCATAATTTTAGGAGTATTACGACTTGATTTCCGTTAATATATGTTTGACATAATGTAGAAATCGGAATATGACTGGTACTGCAGCCACTACACTTGAGTGTGTTTGTGATCTGTTGAGCCTTATGGTCTAGATTTTTCATTTGTTGAGGTCTATGAATGATTAAAATTAGTAGAGGTCGTAGAAAAGTGATCCTTGTGGAAATCTTCTTTCCTTGTATAATACAGAGCTGGTGCTATGATTGTGAGAACTGACAGAGTGGTTCTCAGTCTGTAGTGGCGATGGCATATTCTGGTTCTGGAATACAGTTAATGTGAACTGGGGCTAGACGAGACATAATCAATACAAAATCTGATTCATCAGAAGTAATATACAAATCTGACACATCAAAAGTCCAATAAAAAACTAGAAGATATATTTCGATGCACATATCTATAAACAATAGGTGGCATGAAACTACTTAAAAAAAAAAAAACAATAGGTGACATGAAACCAACCTAATATATATGCATAGATATAAAAGGGAAGACCGGGGGCCAGACCAAGTTGGATTTTGGTGCCTAAAAAAANGACTAGAAGATATATTTCGATGCACATATCTATAAACAATAGGTGGCATGAAACTACTTAAAAAAAAAAAACAATAGGTGACATGAAACCAACCTAATATATATGCATAGATATAAAAGGGAAGACCGGGGGCCAGACCAAGTTGGATTTTGGTGCCTAAAAAAAATTGAATCCCTATGTAGAATGGAAGGTTCTCATAATCACCTTGAGCAGTTCCTTCTCAACATAAGTACCGAAACTTCTCATGCAATTTCAAAATCACAATGGCGTGGATAACCTAGATGCCTGGAACAACCCAAGTACTGAATCATTTTCCAGGAATGAGGCGGTATTTCCTCTTTTCCTCAAGCTACAAAAGAATTATTTCTGGAAGAATTGTTTGGTGTTAGCTTGTAATATTAGTCCAATTTCAGAGAAGCTGCCTGGAGCCTGTTTTGGGTTTCCCTCATTCTTTTGGGAGTTGTATCATCATGCAGAGTTTCCCTGCTTCCGCATTCTGAATTATGTTCTGTTATAGTAAATGTTCTATCGTGAAAAAAACATTTTTTCAAAGACAATCATGATCAATTTATTCATTTTCTTCTGCATGCAGCATCTAAGGTGGATCCTTTACACCTTGAATATTTCAACTTCTCTGGCCGGGTAATTGCTTTAGCTTTGATGCATAAAGTGCAAGTAGGCGTTGTCTTTGATCGTGTATTTTTCTTACAATTGGCTGGAAGGGACATTTCTCTGGAAGATATAAGGGATGCAGATCCATGCTTGTATAGTAGCTGCAAGCAGATTCTGGAGATGGATTCCGATTTTATTGATTCAGATGCTTTAGGACTAACGTTTGTTAGAGAAGTTGAGGAGTTAGGAACCAGGAAAGTCGTCGAGCTTGACCCTGGTGGGAAAAGCATTGTTGTGAATAGCAAGAACAGGGAGCAATATGTTAAACGCCTGATAGACCATCAGTTTGTGACATCTATCTCAGAACAGGTAGCACATTTTGCTCAAGGTTTTGGTCATATTCTTTGTAACTCCAGGCTCCAGAAGTTCTTTTTCCAAAGTTTAGAGCTTGAAGATCTTGATTCGATGCTTTATGGAAGCGAAACTACCATCTGCGTGAATGATTGGAAGGCTCATACTGAGTACAATGGCTACAAAGAAACTGATCCTCAGATATTCTGGTTCTGGAAGGTAAGTGCTTGCAGGATTTTACTTTTATTATTCTCTCTAGCTCTGATTAGTATCTTCTCTTGTAGTTCCATATTTTCTGTTATTTCTTTTTTTTTTTATTATCTTATTTTCTTATTTTTTGTCCTGTTGGCAAATTTAAGATCGCTTCCTATGTCTTATAATATGGGTTGCCTTGTGGGTGAAGTCTTCATTTTTGGGTATGCTACATGCCTTCTTGTACCTTTCTAGATATCTTTTTTTCCAAAGTTCTATTTAGCCCATCCTTTTCCCTCTTCTCTAATTCTCACTATAATGTTACTTATAGAAAATTCTCACCATAATTTTAATTGATGTTAGTTTTTTATCTAACTTTCAAAGCGTAGAACACGTTATAAGAGATGTTGAAGGGGGGCTGGTTGCTCCATTATTTGCTTAATTTTAAAAAATTATTTTTTGTATGCTGGGTACCTTTGAATGCCGCTAATACCTTATGACTATTCAAATGGCTTACCCAAGGCGGGGTGTGTTTGTTTTTGGTAATAGAAGAAAGGAGCAAAGTGTTTCGTGTAAACATTCTTATACGTACAATGCTGCATAATGACAGTTGGAAGATAAATGTATGTGAATATCATCAATACTTTGCAAGGTTTTTAAAAATGGGGTTAGAGTCTCGATTAAAAAAAAATGGGGTTAGAGTTTGGTGAGGGTGAATATAGGGATTAAAGTACTGGGCATAATGGATTCAGTCAAGTTCTCAATGGTTATGGGCAATTATGGCTTAGCAATATTTACTAATTGTTGAAGATGATAATCATCGAGTACTTAAAGAATGTGATCCTATTGTGGAGTAAAAAACTCAAAGATGCATTTGCTATTTCTTAGCAAATCTTGCTGTGGTGCACCATGAGTTTTTGGTGAGACCATCTAGCAAGTTTTCCACTGGAAAAGAGCTAATAGTGAATTAGTTCTGCTCTTATTCCAGGGATAAGAATGATCTTTCTGTAGATAGACATTTCTAGTGGAGATGTTGTTTTGTAAGCTTTAGGTCTTGTTGATTGGGAGGACTGTTCTCTTGAGGTCATTGTGATAGAAGTAGGGCATAATCTAGCTCATGAGGTTGAGAATTTTTTTTATAGGTAATCAAAAAGTTTTATTCATAAGAGAAGGCATAGCCCAAGTACACAGGAAGTATACATGAGAAGTACCTAACTAGGGTTTACAACAACAAAAAGTAGAAAATCATGGACATGTCCATTAAAATCAATGACCCCTCGCCTATAAGAACAAGGTTTTACTTATATAAAAAAAAAAAAAAA
>QEOT01008161.1:139387-182052 GCA_003123785.1 Pterocarya stenoptera | reverse complement strand
TTTGAGCAACAGTAGCGGATTCGGCAACTCCAAAATTAAAGCAATACATGCAATCATTCCAAAAAAAGGTTTGTGAAGGGTTTCTTAGGTCCCGTTGAGTGTTCTCTTTCATCTCATCATATCATTATAATTTTTTAAAATTTTAAAATAATAATAATATTAAAAAATAATATTATAATAATATTTTATTTAACTTCCATCTCAATTCATCACTATCCAATCGGCATGTTAGAATCATTATGAAGTTAAGTTTTACTTGAACGACCTAATATAGAACTTGACATTCAATGCACTTTTATTATGTTCATTCAAAATGGGACTCAAGCATCGTGCCATTGTATTCATTTTCCTTTTTTTATGTATTTTTTGTCAGAATTGACTTCAACTTCAGATACCTGACCTAGTAAAAGGGCAAAGCAAATGCGTCGTATCTGACAAAAAGATTTGGAATAACAAGCTCTTCTGTTCTTTTCTTTTCTTTTTCTCTGCGAATAACAAGCTCTTCATTCACCAAAGTTATAATATTCATTATTTTAATTATTTCACTTGTCAATTCAGAAACTCAATAATTATCATATTGTATATTTTACATTAAATGCATACTATTTATTTCGAGTGAAAATGGATATCCCACAGAAGTCATGATGTCTCGCTAAACTCTTTAGATTTTCCTCGCAAATTTAAATGATTCTATGCTTTATTATCTATAAGACTATAAGTTAGTTTCATTCTGATAATTAACTATCCAAAGAATTTCATGTATATTTTCCCATACTTTATTTTTCAACAAAAATTTAATCTGCAATCATTTTTCCGTATTCCTCTGCACACTCCACTAATGTGGTTGGTTGTCATTTTTTTAATATAAAATAATTATTTTGGCCAATCACGTTAGTAGAGTGCGTATAGAGTACACAAAAGCGACTGTATGTAATAGATTTCATTTTTTAAAGCATGCAATGACAATGCTCGATCTTACTACTAGTGTTAGGGACTGAATTGACTCGGGTCCAATCCACTAAAAACCTATCACTAATAATAAGGGAATAGACAAAGCTAAGATATAAGGTAAGGAAGAGATAAACCAAAAGAAGTTGGCTCAGATTCCAAATAGGAAAATATTTCACAAGACAAGTTGAGCTCAATCACTCTAAGGAAATAGACCTCTATAGAATGAGGAGACTTTTCACATGCTGGGGACGACTTCTTTACGTCTAAACTAAATTCTTCCATTGTATTGAGCAATATTTAAGGCTATGAGAGATTATAAAATCACTAATCATAGTGAATTTTACCCCTAAACAACCTATAGACGTAGGCTTTTACGACAACCAATTAAATCTCAATGTCTCTATTTATTTATTCATATTTGCTTATTTATTATTATTTTATGAAGAAACATAAATAGCACCGTATCAAAGCCCAAATTACCATCGTGGGTCGGAGATAATTCTTTCCTTCGTTCCAGTATGTTATGCAAATTTAGACATTAACAATTAGCGTCGTCTATGGGATCGATTAATCTTTCACGCCGGAATTGAGAGAAGGATATCCTTCGACTCACGAGATCATCTTCGAAAAACCAAATAAAATCTCCTCAACTTTGTTATTTTTCTTGTTGTTTACACTCTAACATTGTAGCGAATGATTTAATATATATATATATATATATATATATATATATAGGAAGAACACAAGAAACAGACGCATTGCACATATGCCATGCACAATGTACATAAAGAAGGGGTGCACGGTGTGCACCTACTTCCTTCATCTTGTAGAACCTGTAGCCATCGATAATTCATCAGTGATACAGCGACAGCGGAGATTCAATGACAGGGAAGGCTCTCGCTAGGAACTCATTAGATCAGAGCGCTGTGCACAGTGTGGGCAGAGAGCAACAAGCTATTGGAGGCCCACACATAGGCATCTATATGTTGGCGGGGGCACTACTGGCAACCACCAGAACCGCTGGCGAGGTAGTTTCTCGACAATAGAAGCCGATCATGTCAGCCATAACGCTGCGAGCAGAGGATTGATGCACATTGCTGGACACCTCGAAAGACCACCACCGGCCACGACCATCGGATTTTTCTATCACCAGCACAGTGGTCCTCACCACCGTAGCTCTGCTTGCCGTAGCACTCCACAAGTAACCGTTGAGCTCAATCCCACCTTGCATGCTATTGAAGGCCCATAAGCGAGGTGTTTGTGCGCTGGCAAGACCACTGAAAGCCACCACTTGCCTCTCTAGCAAAGGAGATTCTAGGCCACGGAGGAGCTACTGTCTAGCTTCTCGTCGCTAGAGGACCTAGGTGCCACCATAGGAGGTATTCAAGATTCTTCACCTCCAACGACAATAGTGGGCCGGTGAAGTCACTGACAGCCACTACCTAAGCCACCAGAGTCTCCTGCCCGGCATGGTGGTTCTCGACCACAATGAAGCCCCTCGCCAACAACACAGACGCTTTACCCACTGGATAAGCTCTTGGCCAACACCATGTAAACTTTGCACATTCTGGATGCTTCATCGTCCACGAAGACAACCTTAAGCAACAATTCCAAGGCGAGCAACTGACCTAGCGAGCAAAGATGACGAGACCACTCAAACAGCAAGCAAAGGTGGTGAGAAACAACACACATGAAGACACATACAAAAATAGATCACTAGCTACATGGCGAGCAACCAACCTTGGCGAGAAAGAGTTGAGATGTGAGACTTATTATCTGATGGAGCATGGCAGGCATTGAGCCAACAACTAGAAATGTGAAGACATAAAAGTTGATGAACAATGCACCTTGATCGCATATCAACCAGGAATCCTGATTCAAAAAAAAAAAAACTCAAACAATCTTAGTCAACGAGGGATCAAGATCAACGACTAAATGGCTCTGGTTCGTCTTTCTCAAACTTGCTATTTTATTTTTACTAACAAATTTGATTTTTGGAAGATGTTTTCTCTCAAAACTCCTAGAGATTCCACAAAAAACCTAGTGGCAGTATACCCCAAGAATATACTTCGCTGGAGATCACCTGCGTGGCACAAAATACGGATTGCAAAGCCTTTCTCAAGCACTGCTTAGGCATATTAATTCGTTATCATACCAGCACTAATGTACCGGATCACATCAAAACAGACCGTTCACTATCGTGGGCATCTTGTGTCCCCTTTGCTACCAAAACATAACTGCCAATGGGCATCGCCCATATGTCACCAACCTTCACCACACTCAAGCGAGATAGCTCAAGTTTGCAAATCTCAAACTTTTGATTTGGATTATTTAATCTAACATGTTGGTTTTTTATTTTGGAGCGGTTGAGCTCTAGCTCCCGCCACATAGTGCAGTCGCATTTTGTCTCCCACCACTAAAAGTTACGTGGTCGAGGCATCTTCCCGTTACACTCTTGTCGCCATGAGTTACGCTGTCAAAACATCCTCCAGCTACATTCGCTTCGCCAGAGTTACGCTGTCAAGGCATCTTCTCACTACACTCGCATCGCTAGAGTTACGCAGTCGAGGCATCTTCCCGCTACACTCTCATCGCAGAGTTACACGGTCGAGGCATATTCCTCCTACACTCGCATCTCCAAAGTTACGCGGTCATGTAAGGGCGTAACCGATCCGGTTCGATTAGGTTTTGGACATATACTCCAAAAAGGAAAAGACTTCACAAGACAAATTAGACTCAAATCATTTCAAGGAAATCGACATCTATATAAAGAGGGGACTCTCCACAGGCTGGGGACGACTTCTCTATGCCTAGACTAAATCTCCCAATTGTATTGAGCAATATGTGAGATCATGAGAGATTGTAAAATCACCAATCATAATGGATTTTGTAAGTAAGCTTTTATGTTAAACCACGTAAATTTCTGTCTTTATTTATTTATTTCAATTTGTTTATTTTTTATTATTTGATGGATGAATGTGAAGAGAACCGTATCAATGCTCGAATTACTATCGTGAACCGATGATAATTCTTTCCTACGTTCCGGTTTGTTATACAAATTTAGACATTAACAACTAGAATCTCAATCTTTTACCTGGCATGCATAGCTTCAGTTGCCAGAAAAAGAGGAAGGCGAGCTTTGCGGTTGCCAAATGGCTTAATACGATGACCATGTTATCGCCATCATTACTCGTTTAGTCGACTCAACAAATCACTTGGAGTTGATTCTTTTTTAGCTTTTAATCGACTCAACAAACTTCTTTCGCCATCATAATCGGCCAAATGTGTGGACAAAGAAAAAATCGTCACTCTGTCTTCCTCTCTCTCAATTTTTAAGTTTATGAGATTCTCAAAATTTTAAACTAAAAAAAAAAAAAAATTATTATTTAATTTATATCTTAATAATTCTTTCTTCTCAATTAGTGACCTAAAAAATATTTAATTAAATGGGATATGAAGTGTATACTCAAGATTTGAATTCAGGATCTATGTTCTGATATTATGTAAAAGAGAAATACTACTTTACCTTCCACATTTGCCTATTCTATTTGACTGCTTGGCCAATTTTTTTTTTTATTTAATGATTAAGAAAGTGATTTTAAATATATTAATATATATTTTTTTATTTTTTAAAAAGCTTGAAATGTATTAAAAAAATGTGAAAAAAAAGAAAAAAAAATCACTAGGCAGTAAGGGTGGGGCGGCAGAGTAGCCCCACCCTACGTAAAAATACTATTTATCCTAAAAGGTTGAGCGGACTGAAAGATGTAAATTTTATTATTTAATCTATATATTTAACAGTTACATATTCAAAACCTAAGACCGGTATGTACCATCGTTAACATTCTGTTACAGCGCAGGGAAAAAAACTCCATCCCGATATGGATTTTTACACTCATAGTTGAAATGCCCCTTGAAGACGAACGAAAGACTTCAAAGGAAATTGATAATATAGATGGAATCATGGAGGAATTTCCTTTGAATCTTTTATCAGGCCAAGTCGGGCTCTGGGGTGTCCATAAAAGGGATTACCACGAAAGGGGGATTTCCAATGCTCGGCTTAATCAGCGAGGTATTTATCACCACGAGACTTGTCATTTGGACTTCCCTTCCATGCCTTGTGTTTTACTAAACTCTCATCTTTTCCTTGTAAATCATCTATCTACTTGTGTGCGTGTGCGTGTGTGTGAGAGAGAGAGATGTATAGAATTATAAGTTAGGTTTGGATGTTGAGATAAGATGAGAATTTTGAAAATTTTGTGAATAGTGTTAAGATGAAAGTTTAAAATATTATTTTTTTAATATTATTATTGTTTTGGAATTTGAAAAAGTTAAATTAAAATTTGAAAAAGTTGAATTGTTTATTATATTTTATATAGAAATTTGAAAAATATACAATGATGAGATGAGATGAGATAAAGATGAGAAATCTCATCTCTCCTCCCAAACATAACCTTAGTGTTCCCACTCAGCCGCTTTTGTTTGTCTAGTGTAAATTGTATTTCTTTTTTTTTTTAATTTAAAATATTTTTTAAACATTTTTAAAAATAAAAAAAAAATCATTATATTAATAATCACTTCCTTAATCATTAAATTTTTTTTAAAAAAAATTAAATATATAAATGATTAAAATGAGAGGACAAAATAAGGAAGCATACTGGCATTATTCTAGAATTATAGAGCTTTGCTTGTGGCAAGTCTAAATTATCTGAAAGCTCCTGATTTACAGGAATCCTTGAGTCATGATCTATGTGCCATTTCACATCTCCTTGCTCTCTCTCTCTCTCTCTCTCTCTCTCTCTCTCTCTCTCTATATATATATATATATGGAGGTTTTGGTTACGTTCGCAATATGATCTGCAACAAATGGGCCCTATATAACGTCTTGATCTGCCCCCTTGGCAGCTTTCAGGCACAGTTTGAATCCCCCATGAGGATCAAGATCAAGGATAATGTAGCAGAGATGGGAAACCAAAAATCTCTCATGTTTAATACAAAAACAGTAAATTTCATTATTCAAGCCTAGAGATCATATCTCATCACACCATAGCAAAAAACCACCCATCCAGAGCCTTACCTCAATCACAACCATAATTAAACTAAAAATAAAATAAAATAGAACTAAATAATAGCATACCAACTTTGAGAAGTGCAACCTAAGAAGATCCAAACTAAGACCCTCTTCTAGTTTCACTTCTTTTATTGAACTATTACTCAATCCTCTCAACTGGAACTTCAGTGCTAGTTTCCTCTGCCGCTTCAGCTGGCTTCTCTTCCTCCACTGTTTTCTCTGCCTCAGCCGGGGCTGCTGGGGCCTCAGCCGCTTCTGCAGCCTCTAGTTTGGTCTCTACCTTGTTCACCTCCTCAGAAACAGGCTCTATTGCCACTTCTCGAGTCACTTCCTGTGTCTTCTCTGCCTCAGCCTCCTTGGCTTCCTCTACCACTTCCTTGGTCTCAACTTCAGCTGGAGCTTCAGATTCAGCAGCGGCGGGTTGCTCTGCTGCTGGGGCTTCAGGTGTTGCTTCTTTTATATCCTCAGTAACTGGTTCTGGGGCAGCAGGTGCTGCCACTGGCTCTTCTGGTGTTGTCACCTTAGTTGTGGCCACCTCAGTTTTTTCATTCTCTGGCAATGTAGTTGGAGCCGATGCTACCTGCAATACCTGATTTACCTTAAATGACAGAGATGAACCAATGCAAAAGTTCTTGAACAACTTTAAAACGACTTCATGCTTTGTATATCAAGCAGTAAAACTCAATTATGCAAAGCTGAACGTTAACAGAAGTTTTGGGACTAATAATAAATTGAAAAAAAAAAAAGGCAATGGCAAGATAGCCAAGAAAAATGTAATACATGACATTACAACGAAAGTTCTCCATATCGATCCTCCGTTGTATAGCAATATGATGAGGTTAAAAACAGTAAAAGAAAAGCCTTGGATTCATCAGATCAATACTCTTTTATCAAGGTTGATGGAACTGATCTGTCAAAAGAGCTAGATTTAGTTTGATACAAAGCGTTACCATAACTCTGATCAGATGGACTTAGTGCTATAGCTAGCACATGTTCATTACGATCTGTTGTCACAAAAAAAAAAAAAAAAAAAAANATAGATCAGTGTGTGGGGTAAATACCAAAATATTTGACATATTTTCTCTGATCATATATGCTCAGGTTGATCAGACATGCAGGAAATCTACCATTGGTCTAAAACAAGAACCCTACTGCAATTACTTTAAACACTGTCAAAGATGGAATCATGTAATGATCTATCAGAAACTGTATGCAAATTAATGGATTCTACGAAAAGCAGACGATATATAGACATATATATATATAAGCAAAAGTGAAAATAGTAGTAGAATACCTCAACAGTGGCCATTTGATATACAGAGAGAAGTATAAAGAAGTTGGAACAGAAAATGGAAAGAGGAAGCGAGAACTATGATCAGTAGTTGATAGCGAGGTGAGGAGCTAATCCGAGTGAGAGAGCTATATATATAGGCGTGAGTGCTGTGTAAAAATAACAAAAGAGATGGAAACAGGGGCGAAATCAGGCGTGTGATCAGCGCCAGACGAATCTTTGCAACAGGACACCTCACGTCGGTACTGACACAAACTAAAGCACATTATAATTAGTAAGTCTAGCTGTGAATGTTTTCCTTTCTCTTTTTTTTTTTTCTAAAGAATTCAATGTATATATTTTTCCAAAATAAAAAGAATATAAAAGTTAAGCTTACGTGTTCTTTCGTTTCATAATTCTTTTTAATTCATTTCATTTTATTTAATGATTAAAAGTTTATAATTTTATCAAATTTTTACGTAAAATAAAATAAATAATTTAATTTTTTTAAATTTTAAAATAAAAATAATATTAAAAAAAATATTATAATAATATTTTATTCTACTTTTAATTTTCATTTCATCTCATTCGTAAAAACAAACAAAGCCATCTGTATTATTTATACCTTTATAAAAGTACCATTAATTGGGAATGCCAAATGGTGGAGACCATATGTGATATCAATATCATATCATGTGATATCAGTATCATATTTCATGTGTTATGATTCATATTTTTAGCAATAATAATTTCCATTTTGAAGCTTAATATTTCTTATCACACTTACTGATATCATAGATTTCAAATAATTTTACATGTCATGAATAACTTAAATAATAATCACTTAAAGTGTAATATATAATGCGTGTGACGGGATATGATAAGATTTAGGTCTAAGATAGCATTGCTGATCTTGATCATTCTTTTCGCCATTATTTTCGGTTATTGTAGCCCCTAGCACAAATAATTAAGCTAACATATAGAATAGAAGAAAAATTCTTTTCATCGATCACTATTCAATACCTTACAACCCACATCTTATGAAAAAATTTTATAAATACAGAGTAAATTATAACTAATGTATAACATTAAATGTTCATGAACAATAGGGTAGGCAGAGCAATATATATATATATATAAACACTATCATCACAGGTACAGTACTTACTTCATGATAGTGTTTATATATATATAATATATATACTTGTTATTTAAATACTGAACATGCTACAAATTTTATTTGTCATTTGAGTACGTGAACAGCCATAACCTTGAATAAATACAAGTTCTTGTACTGGGATTGTTTAATTCTTTTTTTTTTTTTTTTTTCCTCCAAAGTTTCTACTGCATGCAAAGAAAGCATGACTTAGGCAAGGCACAAAACCAGGCATGGTAGTCCAAATATGAAATATTATAAGAGTTTTGTTATTCATCATTTTACATATTATATTTATTATTTTCTCTTATTAATTATGTGGTGTATGAATGAAAAGTAGAAAAAATCAATTAGTTTAGAAAGAATAAAATAATAAAAAATAATAATAATAAAAAGAATAAAAAGAGGTGTGTGGACATAATTCAAGCTCTATATTGAATGAAAAAAACGTACAAATCAAAATCTAAAATACCCAAAAGAGCGATTTAAGTTAGACATGCAGACCATTAGACATTGATTTTTGGGAAAAAACAAAACAAAACAGGAGCACCTTTTACTTTAGGAGTTTGCCTTTATTTTTGGGGGCTGTTTCAATTGATTGTTCACCGTTTTTAAGGTTTTCTTTCACTGTCGAAGTAGCAAATCATCACTATTTTTTCTTAGAAACCAAACACATTCCATCATGAATGTAATGTAATTTAATGGAGATTAACTGAAGAAAAAAGCCAACAAGCTGCCCTAGGGGCTAGGGCGGTGCCCGAGGTGGGACCCTTTACCACCCACTACGATCATTACTGTCCAGTCGGCCCCGCCCAAAATAAAATATATGATGACGTGTACTGCTTCTCCGTCCTTGATTCTGACCCTACCCCATTGCTCCTAGCGTTGGGAACCGCCCCTTTTATAAAAGTCGCAACGCCGTTGGGAGGAGGGCCCACCTGTGGATGCTTTCCAGTTCGTATTCCTCGTGACTCTGGACCTACCTACATCCGTAGGATTTGCCGTGCTGGATCACAGTCACTCCTCTGATTCATTTAATATTATTTTCGACAAAATGATACAATAGAATCCATACTTTAGTGCTTGGTTTTTTTCATAGATTGAATTGAGGTTAAAATTTAAAAATTAAATAAAATATTAATAAAATATATTTTCTGTTTTGATATTTTAAATCTCTTTAGAAATGAATTTTTAAATATATTTTCTTTGGATTAAAAAAAAAAACTTTATAATAAATCTTTGAATTTTCTTTTAAATTTACATAAATATTCTTTATAAAAAAGAAGTGTATACTTTAACGTGACTTAATATGATCTATAAAATCTATTTTATAATATAAAAAAAATTTATAAACTGATAGTTCACATTAAGTCACGTAAGTGGGTAGACTTTCTTATATAAAATTATAAGTTATAATATTAGTGTCTATGTATTTCTCATTTACTAAAATTGGCTCTTAACATTAATGTCTATGCAATCATATTATGAGATTTATTTAAGTAACAAAATTATAGAAAGACTTCAAACTTTCTTACTTATTGGTAAGTCACATGGTTAATAATTCTAACCCACAATAAACCAACAAAACCCCAAATATGTGTTCATAGAAGGGCATTCCTATTATTTACTTATTACATATCTAAGAAAGATGTTGGTCCTTATCTCAAAGGATCTATAGTACAAGAAGAAACATACAAATTGAAATTTAATTAAAAGCAGGAATCTAACTAATATACAGAATAACTGAGTGGGTCCTTCCCACTATGAAAATTCAATAGAATTATAGACATTATGATATTTTAATTCTAAGTATATTTTCAAACATTGAGTTTGAGAATACCCATTGGCGTAATGAAATGTGCACATCAATTTTGATCTCAATGAATTTCAACTGAGTTTGAGCATACTTAATGTGTTATTTTATAATTTATAATTTTTTTTCTTTTTACCGATTAAGTGAGGTGGACATTCTCCTCAATTTTATATAATTTAATGATGACTATTTTTTTCGAATGATTCAGACTTATGAAACGAAAAATTATTAACATATATATCACTAAAGCATTAATTTCAGAGCTGATTATAATTATAAAAAATTTAAATTATGCATTTTTCCTAATTAATATAAAAGATATTCTTAACAATAATACTTTAATATTAATAAAAAAAAAAACCTGTAAAAAATTATTTTTACCGATAGCAACACAAGGTGGGCCCATTGTATTTTTTTGCCATGCTAACTTAAACTATAAAGTTGGTGGAAAGTTGGACGGTGAGTGGGATCCCACTAGATTATGTACCTCAGCAACGGTCACCGAGTGGTAGCACGCCACGTGTAATGCTGACTATGCTCTCTTTTTTTGGACGTGACCAATTTGGCTTGGCCTGCCCCATATGAGTCATCGAGAAATGGAGATTTTAATTCGATGAGGTCATTGAGGTGGGCCAACAAATATTTGATGCCCGTATAGGACCCCCTAGTTTTTTTTTTGAGAGAGAGGGGGGGATGGAGGGGAAGGACCCCCTTGTTCATGCATAGTCAATGCTACTATAATTCTCCGTCCCATGATTTTTTGTTTTTAAAATCAATGTTTCAAATGTTGATGTCTCCCCACGTGTATACACGTAGGATCATTCTGGCCATTCACGACAATTCCAGGGCATTAATAATTTTCTGCCATGCTTGCTTTGATTCGCCACAGTGTACTGTAATTGGTCCCACTCCAATGGCTGCATCTTAGCTTTTATGCCAACATGTCTTTCTTCTTTTTTTTTTTTTTTGAAACAACATTTATTTCTTCTTAATTGCGACCGGTTTGGCAAACATTACTTTTCTCCACTCATAGATTTCCCTTTCTTTTCTCAACATCAAGAACATAAGCAGTAAGCATTAAGGTTTCGTGGTTGATTTACTTGTACTAATGTCTACGTCTATAAAATTTACAATAAATAAAAATAGTTAAAAATGAATCGTTTTGCGAAAGTGTCGTAGACACAATCACTCAAACCATGGCGATGTCGCAATCTTACAATGAGAAAGTATATTTGTAATCATAGAGTGCGTATATACCGTGCAATCTTTTAAAAAAAGTAAGTAAATACGTGATTCATATTAAAAAAATTTAATTTTTAAATATCACTATTTTTCAAAATAATTGTGCGACACTTATATAGTCAACAATTATATATGTAATATTACTCTCTCACAATACATTGCCAACCCAAATATTACGAAGTTACACTTGAATATGTTGAATCAAAATTCTTGCAAAAGATGAGGTGGAGAAAACTTTTGTCATTTTTTGCAATCTCTTTTTTCTCCTCTCTTACTCGTGCAGTACCCTTACCGTTTGTAAACTTTGTCTTGTCAATTGAACTAGCAAGTTCCAGCCATTGTAAAAGGCTTTGCTCATGAAGTGGACCGACCTTCCACTGAATATTTCAATTATAAATCAAAAGAGCTCAAAATATCCAAAGTTCCTGCCACTTTGGAAGCTCGTTTGAGTCGAAATTGCTGCGAAATTTACTAAATCATCAACACTAATATATTGTTGTAATCATTGCCCCCCTCCTTCAATTTTACGTTTTTTGTGACAAAATCGTTTTGTTGAACACCAGACTACAGAGTTTGATCATCTCATCTACACCGACTCTCCTGTTTGCAGAGAAGTTATTTAGCAAGGCTTGAGCTATTTGGAATACAGTAAACCACCACCCATATTGCTCATGGAGGAACTCATGCAGGAAATTGCAAGCACCACTTGAAAACACGACGGTCAGGTGTGTAAACCCCGAATGCGGATTGGAGACCGTGAAGACGATGTTTTCTTCTTCAGATGCAAATAAAACGAACCCATAGAACTGTTTTCCAAATGAAGCTTAGGAATGCTAAATAGAAATTAAGTGTTAGAATTAAGATAAACCCTTGGGGATGATTTATCATGCTGTTGTGAGAGATTTGGGAGGCTCCACCTAATATCATTTGAAGGAGTACACCTAAAGATTATAACTGAAAACATGGGGGAAAGATCTGTGGAGACATGGCCCCCCATGGTACTCAAAGATGTTGGTTACAACATGGGGGAAAAAACTGTGCTGCGTACAACCTTGTCAAGCTTCGAATCAGCAGACGCCATTCCTCATCTGAGAGCCTTTCTCAAAACCGCTTCAGCTCGTTGCTCAAATTTGGGTAGGGCCCAGTCATGCTGAACTATGTCGAGACTGTCTTTCTCAGCCCCCAAACTCTGAAAGAGAGAGTCACCGAGGCAATCAATTTTTCGAAAGTTCACATATTATATCAAAGGAAAATGCTACTCTTTCCACGGGGGGCTCTTGTTGGTATTTTTTTATTTTATTTTTATTTATTTTTACTTAATAATTAAAAAAATATTTTTTAATGATGTAAATTTTTTAATTTTTTAAAAAATATTTAAAAAATACATATAAAAAGAAAAACACATACAAAAGACACTAGCGGAACCCGAGTGGGAGCTCCTTGCCGTGGCTGTAGAGCCACCTATATCAAATGTCCCATCTGACAGGATTTGTTCCACCGCGGGTACGGTACCAGATGATATAAGGAGCAATATCAGTTGAATCCCAGACAAAAAGTTTCAAATTAATTCGTATTAAGAATCCTACGACATGAGTCTTTTCACAGTACCCCACCAATATTATTAAAAGGTTGGTCACTCACAATCTATGAATACATATTGACAATAAACATAAAAAGAGTATATTTTGCTCGCTTATTATTTTTATTTTTATTAGTATTGCTTTGTCAAAGAAGAAAGAAATGTAAACAGTAGAATTTGGAGGTTGATTTCTAACGAAATACTTCCAAAAACAGACATTCTTTTACTAAATCTGACGATAGTATTATTTTTATGCTCAAAATTACAAGCACTGCAGTGCTATTCTTCATATGACTAAAAAGGAATAGATAAAGTTGTAGGAAGATATATGGCAACTTGATGAGTAAAAACTTCTCAAGCCTAAAGAGAATTGGCATAAGCTCATGCACACTCCAACTGAATTTTAAACAGAAAACCCCCTTTTTCTATTTTATCCGTCCACCATTCAAAAATACCATATATGAGTAAATCTGAAGTTTTTCTCTACTCTATTTAAATTATCTGTCCAATAATTTTATATTCATT
Source organism: Pterocarya stenoptera (assembly GCA_003123785.1). Classification (NCBI taxonomy): domain Eukaryota; kingdom Viridiplantae; phylum Streptophyta; class Magnoliopsida; order Fagales; family Juglandaceae; genus Pterocarya; species Pterocarya stenoptera. The sequence goes on along the minus strand of QEOT01008161.1, from coordinate 168,445 downwards.
TTGTCGAATAACTAATCTCACTTTCTTCTCTCGTGCACGAACAGTGCAAAAACTCCCCCTCTCCCAAACCATCCCACCCCATTCTGGTCGAAGAACTCAATCCTGTCTGGTTGAAATACCACACAGAAAGTCTCAACATCACCAACAAAATCTCAGTCGGCCTAGAAAATCCACCTCAACACCCCCACACGGGATCAGCCCAAACAATCACCACACCAAAAAATCAAGGAGTCATTAATGAAACCTTGAAGTTCACCACTCATTTTCATCCCATTGCCAACCCCACACGCCACCATCCCTCTTTGGAGCTCAACCCATAGTGTTAAGGAATGCTGATACCCCAGGCTGCCAGGCAAATCCAAAAGACCCATCCCGCTTGTGTATACGTGCTCATGTACCAGAGAGAGAGAATTGGGCAATATTTGCTACAGCGTATCACCAACTTGGAGAGGCACTGTAGCTCATTGGTATTTTGGATTGGGAATGGCTAACTGAATGTGTGTAATTTAGGGGAATTCAATCTAAATTTTTCACAGCAATTCATTTTATCAGACCCAATGCAAATGCATTAATAAGGGCAATATCAAAAACCTTAAAACTGTACCTTTGTTGGATCAAAGCCAAACCCACTCATTTGCATCATACGCTGCGTGTCATCTGTGGCTGCATCAGAAAACACCATATGATAAATTCAAAGAGGGCATAAAAAATCTCAGCATCAGAGAAACTCTGTATGACAGCTCCAGGGCTTCAGGGTCTTTTTTATTTTTATTTTTATTTCCTGAGCTGCTTAATACTAACCATTTTCTTCTCCCAGAATGAGACTAAATAAACCTCTTAGTCCAAACAAATTGAGAAAATACCTGAAAGAATTTGTTTTGAATTGTTAGATGCAACCAGTCAACTACAAGAGGTAGAAAGAAATTAAGAAAATTTATTTAACTAAAAGAATCACAAGCTTTGACTCGTACCATGAGCGGCTACTGACATAGCTAACATCCACGGTACTCAAGTCAATTCCATTCTGTAACATTGACCTAAACCTCTGAGTCAATGGAAATGGTATTTTAGCTGCAGGAAAGAGAGGAGTTTAGATAACCATTGATGGTAACATCAATATATGGACATTAACAAAGAGAAAAGAATCAATCTAACAGTGAGTTTAAGGCTGACAAGAACTGCCTAAATTCTGAGAGATACTGAAGATTCAAAAAGGTAAAGAACGCTGAAATCACTATTGCCAAAATGAAATACTGAAGGAAATAATTTAAAAAGATAACAGTTTTTTAGGTAAATAAAAAAAATGAAGTAATGACATGCAACAGAAGAGAACTGAAGCGATTACATATTTTTTCAAGATTGAAACCACAACCCAATAGGGAATTAACAGAGTGGTATAGCGACAAACCTGCGACAAATCCCGAGAAGAAAAAGTTGACCCATGCAAAAGTAAGAGTCTGGCCAACAAGAAAACATCAATGTGATTGATTATCTAAGTCAAGAAATTACACCACCAACTAACAGTATGAAATTCAAGCAACCACCAAGTTACTGTAACAAAAAGATGCATTCACAATGTCTTGCCAAAATAGAAGACAAACCATGCGACTTGCTATACCTGGGGAATAATCATTGAAAGGTTTTTCTTCATCATATCCATAGCCATATTTGGATCAGAGAACATTTGTGCCTGGGCATTTTGAGCCTGGCCCTGAGGAACATACAATAGCCCATTTTCCTGCCACATCGAAACATACATATAACTAAAATATCAGAGTCTAGACTAGAAGCAAATGTAGACGACAATCTATTCTAAGCAAATGCATTCCTTTTAGAGACAAGATTAAAAAAAAATAAAAAAAATACACATACTAGCCTGATTATTACAGCTGTAACACACATAAAAAGAAGTTTGTTTTTTTGATTGATTACCGCCGGGTGTCCGGGAACAACGTCCCGACTAATCCTNCGCCTGGGCATTTTGAGCCTGGCCCTGAGGAACATACAATAGCCCATTTTCCTGCCACATCGAAACATACATATAACTAAAATATCAGAGTCTAGACTAGAAGCAAATGTAGACGACAATCTATTCTAAGCAAATGCATTCCTTTTAGAGACAAGATTAAAAAAAATAAAAAAAATACACATACTAGCCTGATTATTACAGCTGTAACACACATAAAAAGAAGTTTGTTTTTTTGATTGATTACCGCCGGGTGTCCGGGAACAACGTCCCGACTAATCCTGGGGGTGCACAGGCTCTCGGCAAGGAGTTTCTTGCAAGTGCACCTCAAATAATTCAAGAGAAAAATACCCCAATCCGATGGCCCCTAGAGATTTTTTAAACCCAAGGAGATTTGAACCTTAGACCTGGGAGGAGCATACCCCCAAGCCCAAGACCTTTACCACTTGAGCCAACCCCTAGGAATTAAAAAAAAGTTTGGTTTTTAAACAAATTTTTATCAAAACATTTTTCTAGTAGGATGTTGTAACCAATATGTGATCGATTCAATTATGGACTCATGAATAATCATTGGTACATAGTAATCTATACTTTTATGAATAGGTAGTTTATAAAGAAGCCACAAAAAGAATTCAATTTAACCCCATAGAAATTTATATTAGAACTCAACTCATCTGTCTTTGACTATGAGCATAATTGTGGTACCCCATACGATAAGGATAAAAGTAGGTGGCATATGAGGTCCCAAGTTGCATAGAAATGAGAAGTTCTTGCTCTTTCTTTATACGGTTCTAATGGGGCTCCAATTGTATTATTGACTAGTCTTTTTGGAATATAGACCATGTGGTTTGGGCCTTCTATTGGGGCATTATAAATAGTATCAGAGTTTATCCCAACCAGAAATGTGAGACTTGAGCCGTGTCACCTACGATGGATTAACCCGACGAGAATATCGAAAATTTAAGGTGGATAGATTGTGATACTTATATGATAAGGATAAAGGTAGCTGGTATATGAGATTCTACATTGTTTAGGAAGGAGAAGTTCTTACTCTTTATAAGGTTCCAATGGGGCTCCAATTGTGTCATTGACTAGTCCTTTTGGAATATAGGTCATGTGGTTTAAACCTTCTATTGGAGTGTTACAATAATATTCATTAATTAAGAACCAAAAACTTGCACTTAAATTGGACTTCCGTCAGCATTAGAATCTTTTCAAGTCTTACTTAGAGGTTAGTACAAGATTCTCGAAGCTCTAAAAGTTAATAAAGACCATTTTATAATTTTTGTAGCACTCAAGGAATAAAATTTAAGAGGAGATTGCTCAAACATTCCATCACTGAAATCATATAGACTTCAAATCATTCTCTAATCCAATTTTCGAATAATCGTAAGCTTAATCACCGAACTACAATAATATTACAATTCAGACAAACATATGTATGTTTAAACAATATACCTCATTGCTAAAATAGAGTCTGCGAGCACGAAAAGACTTGGGAGGAATAAAGTTAGCGCTGGCACGTAAATTCCGAGCCCTAACGACCACTTGCCTGAAAAAGTTGACCACCAACACAAAAACTCAAATTTTCGTGTAATAAGAGAGCTACATAGACATATACGTGTGTACAGATTGGGGTTTTAGACATACCCTTCTTTGACGATTTTGGCATCGGGGACTTGGTTAGAGCGCAGGAGCTTGGCAACGAAGTGACGGAGTACGCCGATGAGGACCATCACCACCGAAAGTGGGATCAGCACCCAGTCTCTGATCGCCGTGTCTAGCACCAGATCTTCCGCCATTGATGGACCTCGCAGACTATAGAGATGAAGGTCGTGTTTTCTGATTCTGATCACTCTCCCTCGTCCCTTCTCATTGTTATGCTTCGATGAACCATTATGACATCGTGACGGCTGATTACGGGTGTCACTGTCTACATACAGCGCTCTAATTTTTTCAGTTATGGCGACGAAATTCCGTTGTGAAGTTTTCTTAACTTTATAACAAAAGTATGGGAGAAAGAAGCTGCTAAGTCGGAACTTGTCGCCGTAGAAGTTTTAGATTAATGAGATTATATCCTAGAACTTAAATATTTATATAGTCTTATGATGGATGATGGAGATACCATAAACATAGAATTATTTTTAAAATTTATCTTTCAAATCAAATCATGTCATGTAAGCACTTTACTATATATGCTCTATGCACCGACTTGAAAATAGAAATTTCTAAACAAAATGAAATATTTTCTTTTTATTGTTAAGATGAAATTTCATAATAATTAATTGATGTCACTTGATACAGTACGTTAAGTTATATCAATGAGGCCAAGTGTTTCTAGAATTTTGCGTCCAAAGGGATTTCTCTCTAAGAAGCAACTCGTTGATATTTTCTTTTAAATCAGATATCAACTTAACGTACTGATCTTAATACAAAATTTTTTCATGCCTCCACTTCTATTAGGTGCAGAAGGAATATTATTAATTGCCTTAAGATTGGTAGCAATATTTGGACGACTGACCATTCCACCATCTCCTCCAAGATCCAAGAACATTCCAAGCTATCTTTTCTTCACCTCATCTTGCTTCTATGGACAACATTGAAAATTTGTTTCCAAGAAAAATTTCAAAACAGGAAAATGATTTTCTTTGTAAAATTCCTAACAAAGAGGAAATCACTTCTGCTGTAAAAAATCTTCCTCTCTCAAAGGCTCCAGGGACGGATGGTTTTACGGGGCTCTTTTACAAAACCTTTTGGGAAGTAATCAAATTTGATTTGATTGCAGCTATAAAGAGTTTCTTTATTGAAGGAAAATTACTAAAGGAACTCAATCATACTAATATGGTTCTGATACCAAAAGTTGACAATCCCAATAATATGACCCATCAGCTTGTCGAATGTGTGTTACAAAATCATAGCAAAAATTCTTGCAAACAGGCTTAAAACCATCCTTCCAAACATTATCTCTCCATGCCAATTTGCTTTCATCCCTGGTCGTCTCATTCAAGATAATATCATTATGGCTAAGGAGATCTTCCACAGTATGAAAAAAAGAAAGGAGAGAATTGGTCAAATGGCCATTAAGATTGATATGGCAAAGACCTTTGATTCCATGAAATGATCTTTTATTCTTGATACTTTAAAACAAGCAGGGTTTACATAACAATGGATCAATTGAATTCAGGAGTGTATCTCAATTGTGACTTACTTAATCATCATAAATGGATCCCCTCAAGGTTTTTTTCACCAGGGGTCTACGACAAGGCGACCCTCTCTCTCCCTTTCTCTTTATCTGAGATACCGAGGTCCTGTCTAGACTCATTGTCAAAAGGAATAGTTCAATGCTCTCAAGGGTATCAAGCTCTCTAGAGGTGGCCCCATTATCTCTCACCTTCTTTTCGCGGATGATCTTTTTCTCTTTGGATCGGCCACTATCCTTAATGCTCAAACTTTCTCTAATTGTCTTGATGTCTTTAACCAGTGGTCTGGCCAAAAGATCAATGCTTGAAAATCCTCTTTTCATTTCAATAGAAATAACACTCAGGCTGAAATTAATCAAGTCAAAAGCTCCTTCAATTTCAGAGTCTCCCCTCCCAATTCTATTTACCTAGGGCTCCCTCTCTCCAATGGAGCTGACAGAAAAGTTTTCTTAAGTGGCTTAATGGAGAAGATTCATAATAAACTTTAGGGTTAGAAATCAAAAATCATTTCTCAAGCTACAAAAAAGTCCTCATAAGAGAATTGCATGTTCCATATCTTCCTATGTCATGTCCTCATCCCTTATCCCAAAAGTTATGAAAAAAAATATGGATTCCCCTTTTAGCAGGTTCTGGTGGGGATTCAATGATAATGACAAAAAGAAATTCACTCTCAAGTCTTGGAAGTCCATCTGTTTACCCAAATCAATGGGTGGTCTTGGCTTAAAGAGTATGTCCTCTTTCAACTTTGCCTTGGTTACTAAATATGCTTAGTCCCCTCTCAATGGTCCTACAAGTCTTTGGAAGGAAGTCATCTCAAAGAAATACTTAGGATCCAAATCATTCCTAGATGTTCCCTCTAAGCCCTGTGACTTTCGGTTCTGGAAGAGTTTTATTAATTAAAGAGATTTCCTTCGTTCCAGCATCTGTTTTCAAATCAATAATGGTATTTCTACCAGGGTCTGGATTGATCCCTAGGTTCTTTCTATTCCTAATTCCATACCCCTTCCAAACCCTAACAACCATTTTGAGCCTGAGCTTAACATGACTGTTTCTGAGCTCATTCTAGAAGAACCAAGGTGTTGAAATGTTCTTCTTCTCAATGCTCTCTTCTCTGAAAAACTTTTCAAGAGAAATTAAAAAAATCCCTCTTGCCAATCATAATTTCCACCATGTCCAAGACAGGATCAAATGGATTCACTATTCCTCTGAAAATTTCTCGATTAAATCAGCTTATGTTGCTCTTGTCTCTAGGAATAATACTTTAAATCCCATCAATCAACCTATAATCTGGAAGAGTTTATGGAAATTGAAATTCTAAGACCTTTGAAACTTTTTCTCTGGACAACTAGCCATAACATTCTTCTCACCAAAGTCAAGATCAACAATGTTTTCCAACTTGAGGAAGAACAAATTCTTTGCCCTCTTTGCAACTCTGAACTAGAAGATATCTCTCACATTTTCCTCAACTGTCTTTACTCTTGAATATTGTGGAGATATTCAAAATGGCCTATTGACATCACCTCCTTTGCAAGACAACCTTTCTCTTCTTGGATAAAAAAGCATTCTCAAACCTTCTGAGGTTCTAAAAGTTCCAGAGGAAGAACGTCACTCTTTTCAAATTTTAGCCACCATTGCTATGGACTACCGTTGGTTTCTCATAAACAAAATAGTCCATAGTTAGATTTCTACTCCCCCATCCCCAATTGAATTTGTTGAGTCTGTTCTATCTACCTTCCAGGAACACTCTTAAGCTTGGGTCAATGTAAACATTCCTAAGGAAATGATGGAAGAAAGGCAACCAATCGGTACCTTCCTCATTAGGTTTGATGTTGTTGTCTGAAACCAAGGAAGTATATTATCTTCTATATGCTGGAGTGACTCGGGTGAAATCATCTTTGCAATCACTGACCACATTTGTAGCATGAATCCAAATCTTAGGGAAGCCAAAGTAGCATTAATGGCAATTACTGAAGCTAAGAGAAGGGGCCTGCAAAAAATTTTACTTGAAGGGGACTCAAGCATCACCATAAATGCAATTTCCAATTCTATTGAGGTACAGGATTGACCACTGACCCCAATCATCAGTGATATCAAGCACCATCTCCTCTCTTTCAACATATGAAAAGTTAAAAAAATTTATCGTTCTAAGAATCGATGTGCGCACAATTTGGCGCAATGGGCAGCAGCGACCCAAGTCTTTAGCAACATCCCTCTAATCCAAATACCACCTTCCCTTTTGAACTTTCATAGTAGAAAAGATCCACCTATTTCATCTGTATAATTAAGCCCCTCTATTCTTATTAACTCTTAATATATTTGGGTTTCTCTATAAAAATAGTAGTTAACTTGCACAAAAAAAAAAGAGTTATAAATTTTATTTAATTACAAAATAAATCTATCGTATCACGTAAATCATATCAAAATTTTCCTTCTCCAAGTATCGTCACATGCAATTGATTTTTCAACAGTTTCAAGAAAGATACCTAGCTTGCTGTTGATGCATAGTCCAGCTTCTTGATTCTTTTTTTGTTCTATATGTTCCTGACTTTTCTTCTTTAGGTATTTCTGTGAGATTTTGAATGACTTTCCGAATCATTTACATTATTTCTTAACGTAGAAATGACTTTGGTCTCTTTGATCCCCAGCCCCCAATACAGCAGTAGGCTAATCTCTTCTTCCCTTCCATATAATAGCTCTCTAGCAACAAGCAATACTGGAAAATCACAAGAGAAGGGTTATGTTCTTCGTAATTTTCAGTCTCCAACTTCGTACCAACCTTTGGTTTATAGCAGCTTCTCTTCCGGGAACAGGCGTTTAGCAGCACTAGTGCCATTTGATGCTAAAAGTAAAAACTCAGGATCAGGAGAGGAAGACCATAGAGCTCTGGAGACAGTCCTCAAGCTTTACGATGCAATCAAGAACAAAAACATCCTTGAATTATCTGATGTTATTGGAGATGAATGCAGATGCATCTGCAATTTTTTCTCATTTTTCCAACAATTTCAAGGGAAAATGGTAATTAAGAACCACTTGAGTCTTTTTGTTTGTTTGTTTGTTTTTTATGTGCATGACCAAAAAAAAAATTGCATTATAATGGCGTTTCTTTCTTGCAGCAAGTGCTGTTTTTTTTCTCCAATCTGATTAAAAGCTTGGGAAATCATGTTGAACTTGTTGTGAAACCAACATTCCATGATGGACTGAGTGTTGGTGTCTCATGGAGATTAGGTATGCTATCCATCTTCTTCTTCTTATAGCCATGAATGATATTGTCTATCTTCATAGAGTTCTTGAACAGATTCTATCAAATTTCTTCTGTGGTGGTTTATGTACAGAATGGAACAAAGTACATGTGCCTCTAGGAAAGGGTTTCAGCTTCCATATATTGCAACTGTACCAGGGGAAGGTGTACATAAGGTTGAACAGATATTCTGCCTCAGTTTTATTTATTTATATTCTTTTTAATCTTTATTGTTTAGAAGATAGGGACGATGCCAACGGTTTTATGACCCTAATTTGTCCTTGATGAAGAACAGAAAACACGATTAAATCCTGGTTTGGTTTGGTAGATGATCTCATCTTATATAATCATTATAATTTTTTCAGACTCTCATATAAAATATAATAAACAATTCAACTTTTTCAAATTTCAAAAAAAAAAAATATTATAAAAATATTTTATTCGACTTTCAATTTTTATTTCATATCATTTTATTTATGTAACCAAACAAGGCCGTCTATTGGATCTCATAGAGAACTTATTTGAAATGTGATTGTCCTGTTAGGCTTATGTGAAATTATAATTTGTTCTAAAAGTTTAAACTGATGAGAATATATAGATTTAATTGTTTCTATTATATTTTTAACGTTTCATGTGGGCTAGACTCTCTTTCAATAAATGAGTCAAATATTTAATTATATGAGATAGAATGTAGAGTCAAGATTCGAACTAAAGACCTCTGTTCTGATACCATGTAAAATTATTACTTATCTAAACAATTTAACTAATGAGCAATTATGTTTCAAAAATGAGAAAGAGAATTGATTTGCACCATTACACAAACAGTTGCCCTTCGGTTTTGGCATTTTATGCGAATGATTTATTTTTCTACGATCCAGAAACGTAGAGATGTTCATGGAGCCGCTGCTTCATATTGAACCTTTTAGACTGGTACGAGACTCATTGGTCCTTTCCTTTTCCTTTTTTTTTTTTTTCCTTTCTCTTTTTCTCAATGTTAATTTCTTTTCTTTTTCCTTTTGAAGAAATTGATGGCATTTGTCACGAATATGATGGACAAGATGGATACTTCCAAGGGGTCCAAGAGCAAAGCCGAACGAGTTGTATATGTTTTACTCACTCTGTTCCTCATTGGTGTCTCTCTGTTCTTATTTAAATTCACTTGGCATTCATCTTAAGGTATGGACCATAGTGATGTGATTTTTCTACCATTTGATCCCCACAGAAAATGCAATTTCCTTCGTGGCAGAATAGTAGAACTTTCGGTGGCTAAATAACTTTAGTTAAATACACTTTTCACCTTCAATTTGCTGGGTAATATATATTTTCCATCCTAAATTATCAAAGAGATACATTGCAACCTCCAACATGACACATTTTTATAGTCGGATTTTTAATAAAAGATTGTTATTTGATAAAGAGTTATGTTATTCTTAAACTGGTGTATCGAGCACAGCATCGACATCATTTAAATGATAAAATTTGATTTGTAAGATTTAAATTTTAAAATATATCTTCCAGGTTAAATTATATCATGTAAACATTTTATTAGGTATGCTCTACACACCGGCTTGAAAATGGAGCATTTCTTTGATGGCTGGCAATAGTTGAGGGTAAAATATGTCATTTTTAGTAGTTTGAGGGCAACAGATAAAACACTCATAATTTGGGATAAAAAGTGTATTGAACTTTAAATTTGACTCACATCAACTCATGACCATAGAGTCATGGACCATTTGCCTTGATGGATATACTTCTAGTTAGTTGACCACTCAAATGAATAGGAACTGCAGTAAAAAAGGATCTTAACAAGACAGGAGCAGTTATAGATAGTTAAGTGCAACAATCATTTCTGCCATCTAAGAAGATACACACAGTGATCCACAAGGATGTACAGAGAATTTAGCATTCTAACCAGTCTCCGTCAGTCAGTTCAGAGGTTAGCATCGAATGGAAAGAAAAAACAGAAAAATTAAATCCAGGTCAAAGGCATAACTACAAAATACTCCTTTGCCATTGGCCCGTGGGTACATATTCTGAGATATCACCAAGTAATATAACATGTCATCTAACCAAGTCACGGCACCCAAAATAAAAAGGAAAAAGAAAACGAGTCTCCACCATCTGTTCTACCATCATATGAGAGCCACAAATCAAAGCATCTGCAAGAGTATAGTAAAACCATTCCATCAGTTTTTTAGCACAAAACAGACAGTATACAATATTTTTTTTTATTGGCACCGGGTGTTCAGGACAACATCCCGACTAATCCCGAGGGGTGCACAGGCCCTCGGCAAGGAGTTTCTCGCAAGTGCACCTCGGGTAATTCAAGGAAAAAATCCCCTAGTCCAATAGCCCCTAGAGATTGTTTGCACCTAAGGAGACTTGAACCTTAGACCTGGGGAGAGCATACCCCCAAGCCTAATGCCTTTACCACTTGAGCCAACCCCTAGACAGTATACAATATATTTGTTGGTTAACTGTTGCAAGATATATATTGGTTGGCGGAAACAGCCAATGAATCACAACTGCAAATTAAGTTCCTTTCTATGCCAAAAACAGAAAAAGCGTGGGTTAAGATATTTGAGGTTGTTAGGCATAATGATATAAAAGATAGAAATGCCAACTATAACCCGAACTCTGAACTCCATGGACCATCAAAATGGTACCCAAAAGATAAAAGGAAAAATACTGTAAACGAGAAATCCAACACGAAGTGTGAAGTTCACACCGAATGTTATACATACGCATGTAAAAGCACGAGATTTGCAGAAACTTTGCAGCTAGATCAATTAAATGTGAAAGGCAAAAAGGGACGGCATTAAGACTGCATGAGTTAATACCAGTGAACGTTGTAGGCATCATGACTGTTTGAATAAATGATGGCGTGCCAACATCTCCTGTATCCCCAATGCAGAAATGCTTTCACATCCAAGGAGCTCACGAAGGTTTGCATCACATAATATCACCATTGAATTTAAAGGATCCTAAAATCATACAAGTAAAGCCACAAAGATTTAATTGCTAATTGCATGAGAAGATGATGTCAATGAAAAGGAACCAAATCGAATCCTAGTATGTATAGATGAGCCTAGATAAAGCTGCCAATTTAGATTTGAAAGAGAGCAAGAGAGAGGGGAGCAAACTCGTGCACCAGGATACCTACCTCCAAACTGTTAACTTTAATGTACTCCCATACACGCCTTAAAGCCTCAGATTGGAGCATCTCCCTTCCTTCAGAGCCCAAAAACTTGGCAAGTGCTTCAGATATAACGACAGCAGATGAACCTGGTTCACTACTTTCAGTTGTAGACTCAATATCTACCTTCAATCGTTTAGCTTGACCTGACTGCTCTGCAGACATCAAGTGGGGGAACATTGACTAAATGAAAACCATTATAAGACAGATAATGTGTTCTAATGCCACATTACATACTTGAAGGTTCAAGTGCAATAATATGTTTGGCTAGCAGCTTATTCATCTTGAACATGTCAGTACAGTCCGTCTCAAATACCAAACGCAGGGCATCATCACAGATAATCTTTCTTTTGTTACTTGGATCTTGAAGGTTGTTTTTCCTTATGTAGGCCCACAGCTGCTTCACAATCTGAACAAAGCAAACCAGAGTTTCTTCAGTATCCATATCAAAATTACTTCATAAACCTTAACACTTCCATAATGTAAATTATAAAAGAGCCCAATAAGATTGCAAAATATGTGGAAATAACAACCTCAGTCCTTGGCATTGCTGGCTGACCAACGATTGCCTGAAGTTCAGGTGAGACACCACACACTTTGTTTAAACCCCCAGGACCACCTCTTCTTTTGGTTCCCACCGGAGTGCTGAAACAAAACACAATACACACAAATACATCAAGTCATCCATCAGAGTTATACTTCCTATTAGGAACATGCCATAAAGTACTTGCTCATGTAGATACAAGGGTGAAACAAAATTAGAATGCATGCAAAGGCAATGTCGAGTAGCACACCACTAGTTATCACGATACAAAGATAAATGGCACTCCTAAGATTAAAAAAGAAAAAGAAAAAGAAGAAAAATGCTAAACCTAGATCACAGAAATGTAATCACATAAAAGTTCAGAATTTCCATAATAAAGACACAAAAAATGGACCACCCCCAACTAAAATATTATCAAGAAAATCTATTCACAAGTAATTTCACTCAAAACACATAAGCATGATCACATTTTAAACCAGTTAAATGGAAAGGGAAAAATCCCTTTAATAAAACTTTTAGTAGATCAAAGCAGAAGCAAGCCATGCACTAACTGTAAGAACCCGTCAAGGCCTCCATTTTCCAGCAAGAATTTTTGTCGCTAGCCAAACAGACAAGAAACGTATTCCTAGGATATGCCGACACATTGACTACATGAATTACTCTTTTATATTCAAAGACAGAAGATAACAGCCTGAAATAAAAATAAAGACTCTCTCACTATATGGGAGAGTATAAATACCAATCTTATTATCAGACCGTACTCATAACTCTCTTCCAAACCAATTAAAGACTGAACTCAAAAGAAAAAAGAATGTCAAGAAATGGAACCTAATCACTATAAAAGGTGACAAATTCATTAAATACCCAGAAATACGTACCAAACTCAAAATATTGAAATTAGCTAGCATATAATGAAAATATGCAACTAAAGGATGCTAGATTAGTCAAAACAGACATACTTATCGTAAAGATAAACCAAACAAACTTAGCCGCAACAGAAAAACCCTAACTTTGCAACTCCAGCAACCCCAACCCTGAAATTGAACAAAAACACCCGAAAAAACCCTAAACGTACTCCCAAAGAAAAAAATAGAACCTTTGCTTCGGGGTCTCAGCGGTGGCATTTGGAGCGAAAGCCTCAGGCTTGGTCACCGACGGCTGCGGCTGTACCTGTGCTGCCAGATGCTGGGGCTGCGGCGGCTGGTGTTGGGGCTGCCGGAAGGAGAGCTCGTCGGGGAGGTGGTGAGGGTGGGGCTGGAGGGCAAAATGGGGAGGGTATTGTTGGGGGTGGGTGGATGGGAATTGAGGGTGGTTTCGGAGAGCAAAATGGTCTTTCGGTTGAGGGTGGTAGTGGTGGGTCTGTGGATGGGGAGGTGGCTGAGCGTGGGCGCGGAGGAGGAGGTTGATCTGGTCCCGGATGAAGCCGGCCTTGTGGGATAGGTCTAGACCTAGCTTTGCCTCCAACTGCTGAACGACGCTATTATAAGTGGTGGCAACGGTAGGGTCCGCTTGACTGAGCACAGACTCCACGCCTTTTGCTATTTCTTGGTCGGACGCCATGGTTTCACCTTCATATACTAACTGAAAAAACGGACTCAAACGGCTCTCGTCTCTCTGCTCTCTTTCTTTCTCTCTCTTCGTCTCTGTCTCTCTCTGTCTCTGTCTAATCTCTCTCATTTTATAATCGAGAAAAGACTAGAATACCCTTCAGATGTGCAATGACGAGATAATCCCTGCGGTTCGTAGCCAGCTAACATCGCAGTGCGAAAAAGGCGAGCCCAGAGATGTAATTGGGAAGCGTGACGGTGCAGAGGTCACCTTTTCTTTTTCTTTTGTTTTTTTTTTTTCTTCAGAAAAATAAAGAGTAAAGAGAAAGGGATATTATCAAATTTACCAGACTGCCAAGTGGATCAATGCACTTTTTTTTTAAGGAAAATGAAAATCTCGAAGACGTGTCGTGGGCGTATTGGTGAATGTGATTAGGTTTTGGTAGTCTTGACCTTTTGAATCGTCGGATAAAATTTGGGACTAATGGGGGTTTGCTCAACGAACTGTAGACTGCCGTAGGAGTGATGGATAATGAGAGTCAATTCATCCAACGGTTGATACGCTTATACGGCTGAGCACTTGATCAAGTAAGAGTGTGAATGCCTTACCTTCGACTCCAACTCTAACGGTGCGTTTGGATACCTAACTCATCCCAACTCATCTAAACTCATCATTACACCTTTTTCAAATCTCAATACAAAATATAATAAACAATTCAACTTTTTCAAATTCTAAAACAATTTTAATATTAAAAAATAATATTCTAACAATATTTTATCATCTCAACTCAACTCAACTCAACTCACTTCAACATCCAAACCCACCCTAACTCTATCTTGTGTATCTTCATCTTTGACTTCGACTCCAACTTGTCAGAAGAATAGAGTCGAATTTGAATTTTTTTATTCAGATTTTTTAATTAAGTTTTTTTTTCTTAACTTCATATTTAGTCTATTTCTTAAAAAAATAATTTTTTGTAAGCTTTCAAATTTTAATTTTTTTTTTCAAAAATTTATGTAATATATAAAACTCAATCATTCACTTTTATTTACTTCAATTTTACTAAAAACATGATCAAGATTGTAAAACTAAATAACTCACTACAAGTTAGAAAAATATAACCAAAATTACAAAACTAAATCATTCACTATAAATTAAAAAAGCATAACCAGATCTACAACTAATCTCTAATCACAGCTGACTTACTACAACTTACAAGCAACTGAAGCCATAACTAAAAAAATAAAAAGCTTACAAGCCATCAATATTGTTACGTGTTCCCAACTACAACAGCCAACATTACAAATTAAAATCATGTGTTATTGTCTCGTTCCAACAACAAATAAAATCAAAGAAAGCCAACAACATCAATCATCTGTCATCTGTTATCTATCCTCTCAAATTATCCAACCAACCCATCACCATTCATCTACAACAATAACAAGTTCTCATTCCAACAATAAAAGAAAAACAACAACAAAACAAATATCTCGTGCCAAAGAAATTAACCAAACTCTAAGCGGCTTTTCAAATTGGGAAGAGAGTTGAGATGGTTTGTAAATAGTAAAATAAGATATTTTATGAATATTAATTTTTAATATTATTATTATTTTAAGATTTGAAAAAGTTGATTGTTTATTATTTTTTGTGTGGGGATTGGGGAAGATTTTTTTAGAATTTGAAAAAGTAAGATTATTTATTATATTTTAATGTGGGAATTTGGAAAGATTCTTTTGGATTTGAAAAAAAAAATATTATATTTTGTGTGAGAATTTAGAAAAGTTGTAATGATGAAGATGAAATGAGTTGAGATAAGTTGAGGAGAGTTGTGAATTCGAACAAGGCCTTAGTGTCATTCCAAGTTATGCCTGCAGAGAATAGGGCAAGATTAGTGAGGAAATAAGACAGGTCTACATAAATTAATAAAAATAGAGGAAATAAAATTGAGCACAACAATTTCACAAATGCACCTCAAACCTCAATCATCTTCATGTAGTAAAATCGTTATACTAGTGATCAATTCTACATTAAGATGTTAAAATATAAGATATTAGTATAAAAAAAATGATAAAATCAAGATATATAACAAAAAAATAAAAAAAAAAGAATCTCTAAATATATTACCTAAGCTTAACTTATATTTGTCTGCATTATCAATTGTATTCAAATAATTTTGACTCGAGCTTATTAAGGATGGGCAGGAGGGCCCTGCACCCTGCTACCCCGCCCCGTCCACCTCGCCACCACATGGACGGGGCCGACTCTCATCCGCTATATGTAGGTGGCGGGGCCACTCGTCCAGCATTTAGGAGGTCAAGACAATATAATGAAGTGAATACAACTCTAATGAATTTAAAAACTATATTATTAGTTTTTAAATTTTGTTTGCATTTACAAATTTAGATTTTCAATTTAAATTATGTGATAATTTGGATCTAAAAAAATATGTTTAGACTCATAAATAATATTTAGGCCCAATGGGCCACTAGTAGTATTAAAGTGAATGGGGGGCAGGGCGAATGAGGTGTCCAATCCCGCCCCCCGTCACCGGGGTAGGGAGCCCCACCCTGTCTCCCGAGGGAGGGTAGCTCAAATCCTCCGCTCCCGCATGGCAGGGTGCGAGGAAGGATACACCCCACCCTGCACCATGAGGGTAGCATCCCTATAGCATATAGAAGTGGATTTCAACCAGTTTTGCACACACACAAGAGTCTCTAAAGTTCTAGGAGCCGAAGAACTCCAAAACAGATCTAGGACACGGCTTCCAGTACTAAATGCTGACTCAGATGCTACGATGATGATTGGAATAACCAAGATATTTCTTGCCATTAGAGCGAGAACCATATATTTGGTAGAGTTGACCCCCACCAAATTAAAATGTCAAAACTCTCTGTAGGGACCTCAACATCTTCCAACAAACACCATTCTAGTTTCGACTTATAGTCCATCATGGTTGCTGATTTTTGCTCTTTATGAAAATTTCTCAAAAAGGCCAAGGGATCAATTGTACAGCTACTCCCCATTGATGTACTACTCTCATTATGAGATACGAGTGTGAGACGTAATTGATTTAGACCCACTTGCACACCCACCACCAAACATAACATATTGTTCATACAAAAACTCCAAATCCCTCTTGAGGAGTGCAGCAAATTCCTCACTCCTCTCATCGCCTAAAGTTTACTTGAATCAATATTTTTGAATAACCAATTTGTACCATGGATCAAGAATGTCAGCAATAAAAAACATGTTTATCTTTTAAAGATCATCCCAATATTTAGCATACTTTCTTTGCATTCTAAAAGCTATTGAACTCAAGAGTCGATAACTATTGTCACAAAAACTATTCAATTTTGCATGAATATTAATAAGCTATTGGAAATATAGATTTGATGTGGCATATAGTGTACCAGAAATACCCAATGTGACATTATAAAATACATGAAGAAACTTTGTAAAGTTTATTACGGTCTCCCAATCATCAGATCCAAGAGCTCCTAATTTTTCCCAAGCCCACCCTCGGACAATAAATTCACTAGTAGGGATTGTCATCAAGCAGAAGTTGGAAGGCTTTTTCATACTTCTTAGCCATGTCCAACATAAGATAAGTCGAGTTTCATCTAGTAGGTATGTCAAGACACAAAAAACTAAAACATAGAATTTTTGACCTATCAACACAAAAGTTGAAAGTGATAAGTCTTTGGGAAGAAGACTTCACATACTTACTCAAATTGCGGGCTCTTATGATTGAGTCATTAATATTTTTCAAACCTTCACTCACAACAAGATTTAAAATGTGTGCAATACACTTCATGTGAATAAACTCTTGATCCACAACACACTCATCACTTCCTATTTCCCTTATTATCAACCAATCAATAGCGAAGTCTTTAGAGGTAGCATTGTCTACCTTAATTGTAAGAATTTTGTCAATGCCCCAGTCAAGCATACACTCTTCCAATACCTCTCCCAATCGTTGCCCCCTATGATCGCTAACCCAAGTAAATGAAATGATACGCTTGTGCAACTTCCAACTACTATCAATAAAGTGAGCCGTGACACACATGTAATTAATGTTTTGAATAGAAGTCTAAGTGTCGATGGTCAAACACACTCTTTGTTTGTCAAAACCATTTTCTTCTAGATATCATTCTCTCTCAAGAATAACTTCATACAATCCATCATTATCGTAAAACGAGAATGAATAGGAAACCTAGGATCGAGGGGTTTAGGTCCTGTTTGGTTGTTAGACTCGTCTGAGTTCAATTCAGTTCAGTCTAATTTTAAACTAAGTCTAACATCCAACTCTCAAATTACTAAACTAATCTCAACTCAAAACCTCTTTATGTGTGGGACCCACAACCTTTTTGAATTCAATACTTCTTTACACGTGAGTTCCACAACTTTTTTCAATTTCTCATAAATACATCTAAACTCATATTAATATCCAAACACATTTAAATTCATCTTAGGTGGACTCCACAAAACTTACTCTACCATCTTAACTCACTATTATTCATAAAGAACTCAACTCAGTTAAACTCAACTTAACGTCCAAATGTAGTCTTAGTGTAGTCCTGAAACTTTTAGCCTTCAACAATCCTAAAAGGCAACTCATCACTATCACCATCCAAGCAAGGGCAATCCTAATTTGTTTTCTCTTTATACTTAGTAATCTCTAGATTTTTTTACCCTTCACCTTTTTCAACTCTTGCTTCCAGGATCAAGAATTGTTAACCTTTGTCCAATTTACTCTTAAGAATTTTAGGGCAAAGGTGGATGCGTGCTCTCATGGCTGAAGTGCCTTGCTTTTTAGAATGACATTTTCACAATCTCCCACAATGGTTACAAGTAGCTGTAGATTCTTCGAAATCACAATTAGGCACTCTTGTGAAGTGATCCCTTACCTCAGACCTATTATTGGGATTTCTACTACTTGGTGGAGGGTTGGGAGGGGGGTAGAGCGGAAGGTAGTATGAGTGTAAACCGAAAAGTCTAATGGTTCACTAGACTCTTCGATTATGAAAGTCTCGATAGGCTGTTGTAGTTGTCGTCCTTCTAGACAAAATGTAGAGGTGGACATAAAAATGTTTGTGCCTTCACAATTCTTAATTTAAGAACTAAAACACAACTTAAACAAAAAAAAAATAGGGTTAACACAGCCCCAAAAATACAAGACACAAACAAAAACTGCCTTAAAAACAAGTATGAATTTTACAACACCTCATTAAGTATAATAACACATTGAATTTGCAATTTGAGACTATGCTAAGATAAAAACACTTATGCTATGAGTTTGAGATATTAACTCAAGTTAATCATTAAAAACAGCCTTAACTTTTGCATCATATATAAACATACCCAATTGTGGTTTTTCTATTTTTTTAGAAAACTTATTTCACTTTAAATTTTCATTGGATTTAAAGAGTAAGTTCTGAATTGGATCATTTCCACAAGAATAGCTTAGTTTTGTACTTCAAGAAGCTAGCAAAGAGAAAGCAAGAATTCATTTATCTAAAATGTTTCTTCAGCTTGGATAAAAGGAGCAATAATAAATTTTGGAACAAGTGAAAATATAAAAGTTCAAGAAAAGACCCAAATCAATGCAAATACATACTGAAGATGCATGCAGGTATCCAGATGTCAGACGATGGGTCATATAGAAAAATAATAGCAAGATACAAGGAGTTTCTAAATTCATAATTTTGAGCAAGAAACAGATCAAGGATTTTCTAAATTCTCAAACCAAGTTAGATTCGAGGGACAGGGACTTACTCTGGACCGTGGTGAACCAAAAACCTAGAAGCCTTTAGGCATGCAAGCAGATCCCAAATCTAGAAGCAAAATCAACCAACAATTACAAATCGACCAAAAATCCAAAATAAAAAATCAACCAAAAAGCTCTTACTATGAATTGGTGGTGAATGGCGAGGGGCAATGGTGGCCGACGAGGGAAAGGGACTTAGGGTTAGACTTAGAGTTTTGAAACTTAAAAGCCCTTAACTAGACTTAGATCAGTAGTGATGGCGATGATGAATAGTGGTGGAGAAGGAGCCAACGGCAAGGATCAGTGGTGGACAACAACGAGAAACGAGCAATGACGACGATGGAAGAAGACTCAAAGGCAACTAGATTTCTGAAAGAGATTAGGGTATACGAATAAGATGAGGTCAACGGTGGGTTGGTTAAAACCCTAAAGAGAGGTTTGAATAGTGAGTTGAGATGAAACGAGACGTGATTAAATGAAATTTAAAAGTAGGAATGGGCAGAGGGGCCCCGCATAGTGCCCGCACCTCTTTTTTTTTAATATAAATATTTATTATTTTTACTATATATAAATATAGTAATATGTATTAAGTACAATTTTTACTGTAAGTTGTAGTATAGTACCCTTTTATTGATTGTCTTAATAATATAAGTCTCACACTTAAGCAATGTGAGACTTTTGTATTACATTACAACTTACACAATATATGTACTAGCAAATTTAAAAATTAAATAATTTTTAAATTATAGTCATATTTATAAATTTAAATTTACAATTTGAGTCATAAAATGTGTTTTTGATTACTTTTGGACTTATGAATAATTTTTGGATCTAATGGAATGTAGTTCATTATTGAAGTGGTTGGGGGGAGGGCGAATTGGGAGTTCGCCTTGCACCCCGGCATGCGAGGCGGGGCATGCCAAGCGGTGGGGCGGCAGGGGGACAAGGAGGGGGCTACCCCACACCATATGGTGCGAGTAGCATCCCTATTTAAAAGTTGAATAAAATATTGTTAGATATATGATATGTGAGACTTTTTGTATCCAAACCTCCATTAAGAATGTAAAATGGCACCGTTTTACCTACTAAAAAAAGATGCATCTTTATTGGGCCAAATGGTGGGTTGGATTCTTAGTGGGTAAAACGATACCATTTTACTTGGTTTTTGGGCTGGGCTACTAGGGTTTAGGCTTCTACACCTTCTTTTTTTCCCAAATCCTAAATTAATATGAACCTTTGTTTTAGCTATGATATTTATAATTTTTTTCACCACTCAATTTATTTGTTAATATTTATTATTAACAATTACTATTTAAATAGACTTGTGCTATAGTGTTTAAATAGAATTTATTATACTAGTGTTATTATACATCAGAGCAAAAGTTGATTGGCTCAGATTTGGTAATAGAAACACAAAGTATTACCATACTTGTGCCAACCAGAGGAGACACATTAACCACATCAATAAGATTAAAACAGAAACTGGAATGGGCTTGCATGAAGATAGTGATATCAAGGCTGCTTTCACACCAATACTTCTCTAGTATTATTACTTTTGTTGGGGTTGTCACACATCTGTTGTGGAAGAGGCTGGTGGTTAGTTTATAGTGTGAGAAAAAGTCTCACATCTTAAGCTAGTTTTTAAGGTTGAGAGTGGCTATAGACCACCCAACACTGGTATCAAAGTCTAAGTTTACTAATAATCTTAGACCCAACAGTCCATGGGAGAAATGAGTTATCGTTGATGTGCGCGCGCGCAAACATGTATACATTCCTTTTTGACATAAAAAATGAACCTCCAAAGGTTTTGGCGGTTCATGAAATTATTTTGAAATTATATTAATTGACATGTCACATCTTACACGACTTTACAATTGGGTTATGAAATTATTTAAAATGTATCACCAATGGCGGGCCACGTTAGACTTGAAGGGGACCATGGTCCCCCCCCCAAAAAAAAAACTTTTTGAATATAACCCCTAGATTTTATACATAATTCTATAAATAATAGAAAATGACCCCAAAAAAAATGATAATCTTCATATATTCTCTAAAACTTTCTAAAATTTCAATATACCTAAAACTGCCTCTCTATAATTTTTTTCTTATAGTCCTAAAATTCTATTTAATTTCTATATATTATTTATTTTTAAGGATGTGGCATCTTCAAAATTAAACTTAAAACTAAGTTTAGAAGAAATAATAAGCTTATTAATATGGATTCCAAATTTTTTTGTTATACAATATTAGGCTTCTTAATATGGAATCCAAAGTAAAAATATAAGAAAAAATATTTAAGGTCAATGATCTATATGAAAAATGGTTGCGAGATTTTATCCTAAGAAAAGAATTTATTTAAACTTGCAATTATATCATTATATGTTTAATCTGATATGAAAATATCTAGATTTTGCATAAAATCTGATAAAGTAGCTTACATACTAGGATAAAAGATGACATTATAAAAGATCTCTTGATAGTTTATATGAAAAAACTAAATTCTAAATATTTCATTACAAATATAATAATGGATGAATATTATTCCATGAAACATTATCATCAAAATCTGAAACATATATTAAGTTGTGTTTTTATAATTTTATTTCTACATGTACGTAGCAAATTACTGAGATATATTTTTATATTTAGTTATGTTTTTATAATTTTTCCATATATTTTTAATTTACATAAGAAAAATGATGTTGACAGTCCTGGGATGTACAAGTCCCGCCCACTTCCTTTGAAAAAAAGTAGGTAAATCTATAATTTACATGAAAAAATTATTTTTTAATAGTGAACCTCACTCTTTTTTTAAAGAAAGTGCGTAGTTCTTGCACACTTACAACTATATCTATTATTACTCTTTATATAAATGTGTCACACAATAGAAAAGTTGGCCCCTCTCAACACAGTTGCTGGTTCCACTACTGTGTATCACATTAATTGTTATAACTAAAAATAATAAAACTAAACTAAAATGTAGAAGCACTCAAACTTAAATATCCCTCGAGACTCATCATTTAGGCTGGGCCTTCTCCACCAAATGAATTTAAAGAAAATGTATGCACAATGTTCTGCTGGTAAATAAATTATAGATTCTGAAAATAATAATTGAGTTGATCTGGCAGACATATTAGGTCATGAGTTAGAACTAGAAAATATACATTGAGGGTTTAAATTTGTGAATAGTAGTAAATAGTAGTAAATTTGTTGAAGAAAAATGCTAATTTGCTCCCTCACTTTGCCTACTCATTTTGACCACTTGTATATTTATTTATTTTTTACTTAATGATTAAAGAAGTATTTTTTAGTATATTAATGTATTTTTTTATTTTTTAAAAATATTTAAATATATTAAAAAAATCACTACAAGAAAAATGAATTTTTGTGACCAATTTATTGCAACCAATTTTAACTGTAAATAGTTATTTCACTAAAATTAACTGGTCGCAACTAAGTAATTTTCTTGTAGTGAATATGAAAAGAAAAAGAATAAAAAAATAAAAAGCTAAGATTGTACTAGGCAGCACGCCTAGTGGTCATTGCTAGGCGGCAACCTAACATGACCCTTTGTTGAGATGATCTCAACTCACATCTCAATCCAATCAGACTCTGCTTAGGAAAACCATTTGTACCATAAGTAATCATTTGTTACCAATGATACACGTATCACTTAATAGAATATAAAGCACAAAAATGTCATGTCCCAAATTCAAATGTAATCGTTTTGAAATAGGGAAATATTTTAATAATAAAGTGATTTTATAAAAGTGAATATACAAATTAATATGATTTGACGTGAGATATTAGATTATAAAATTATTTTTATTATAATATAAATTTAACATATTATATAAAATCATATCAATTTATAAATTTATTTTTATAAAATTATTTTATTGAAGTGTGAAATATATTTTAGATGAATAATGCTACTCATTATTTTAATTTTTATCATTTTCTTTTCATCACATGATCTAGTGTTAGATTATTGAAAATTTTTTATTATATTTTATTTATAAATTTATTATCTAATGTCGCGTAATAAGATGTTGAGAAAATGGTATGAAAAGGAATGATGAATATATTTACTATTTTGAACAGGTTCCACCAACTACCGTGGACGCAAATCACAGCACAATATTCTTTCTGAAAATTACAACATACAAAACAGCAACAGCATGCCACTCGTCTCCGTGGAAGCTCGTGCAGGAGTGACCCTCACGATCTCACCACCTCTCTCTCTATCATATATTTTTCTTTTTCTTTTTCACTAGGAAGGTTCTGAATTTCGGATCACCACACGACCATTTCCTTCTCTGCTTGAGCACCCTGAGCCCTCTCTCTCTCTGAGTCTCTGGTTAT
Organism: Pterocarya stenoptera; assembly: GCA_003123785.1. Lineage (NCBI taxonomy): Eukaryota > Viridiplantae > Streptophyta > Magnoliopsida > Fagales > Juglandaceae > Pterocarya > Pterocarya stenoptera. The sequence goes on along the minus strand of QEOT01008161.1, from coordinate 144,621 downwards.
CCTTTTGTGGGTTTTCTTGATTATATTTGCTATATTACCTTTTCTGGGTAATCCTCTTAGCTTCTTCTTTTTTGTTTGCTTTTAGTTGCTCTTATATTTGGTGAGTCCGATCCCTGTGCCATTCGGTTCTTCCTTTTGTCACTGTTTATGGGCTAGCTGTTGATGTATTTCGCCGTTGGGTTGGTTTGAAGTTCCAGAAGCAATGGGTTTTGACGAGAAAAGCAACGAGGGTGAGGAACACAGCGAAGCTTCAAAAACAAAGACAAGAGCAAAAGCCGCTAGAGATGAAGAAAATGCTGGTACTGAACCAGGACGGGAAATGAGTGAGGTTTCCATTTGTGCGACTGAGGATGAGGAAGATGAGGAAGGAAGGAAGATAGAATTGGGTCCTCAATACACTCTGAAGGAACAATTCGAGAAGGATAAGGTTTTGTTTATGCATGCGTTTATGCTTTTCATGAATCCTGTAATCTTTCATTTTGTGTCTTGATTATAACTCGTGTAAGCCTTGTTTTGTGGTTATACAGGATGATGAGAGCTTGACGAGATGGAAGGAACAACTTCTTGGAAGTGTAGACTTCAATTCTGTTGCAGGTAATCAATTTTTTATCAAAATTTGTCTGTCACTCATGGACTTTGTTTGGTTGCAGAGAAAATGGAGGGGGGAAATATATAAGCTTGGAATCTTTCATTGTTGTGAGGTTCAATTTTTTTTTCTTTTTATTTTTCGCTTGAAATCTGCAGTTATAATTAATCATACGCTTTAGGAAAGCAGAGATCAGCAGCGAAGCGTGGAAATTAATAAAAGATAGATTATACCTTGAAACGATTTTGCTTCCAAAATTTCCTAGCTTTTGCTTTAAATCTCAGCTGTTTGATGGCCAATCTCTTAAGTCTTATAATGAGGTGCATTTGAGCTTTTTCCAGAATTAATTGTATGACAATAGAATTATACCTTTTGAAACGAGTTTGCTTCCAAATTTTCCTAGCTTTTGCTTTAAATCTCAGCTGTTTGATGGCCAATCTCTTAAGTCTCTTATAATGAGGTGCATTTAGTTTGACATTTCCTCTCATCTTCAGTGTCCAACAATTAAATTAGTTTTTGTCAGTGTTTGACATTTAGTTTTGTCCTCTGAATGATGTAGAAACCCTAGAGCCAGAAGTGAAGATACTTAGCCTTGCAATTAAGTCCCCTGGTAGACCTGATATCATTCTTCCAATTCCTGAGAGTGGGAAACCCAATGGCTTGTGGTTCACTTTGAAAGAAGGAAGCCATTACAGCCTCAAGTTCACTTTCCAGGTCAACAACAACATTGTTTCAGGTCTCAGATACACCAACACTGTGTGGAAAACTGGAATGAAGGGTAATTCTCTCGTTCAATCACACAAATACTTGAACTCTCTGCTAAAGAATTAGTACTTTTACAGACCTTGGATTCATCTTTTCTCATGAATCTTGTAGCAGTGGACAGCACAAAAGAGATGATTGGAACCTTCAGTCCTCAGGCAGAGCCTTACACACATGAGATGCATGAAGAGACTACACCATCCGGTCTATTTGCCAGAGGGTCCTACTCAGCTAGAAGTAAGGTTGGTTCAATTAATTTTCTATGTCGCCTTAGCCTCTGGTTTAATTACTTCAATTATGCCAAAGAATTTGAAGGAAATTCTGCTGCAAGAGACGAGTACATAAAGCTAGGCTGAGTTAATGCCTCTCCTACATATGCATAAATGAACTTATCCCTGTACACCCAACCAATTTGTTGTCAGGTTTCCTGTGCATTATTAATCATACATGTAAAATTCAAAATTGTGGGCCATTAAGTGTTGGAAAATTGAATGTTATGGCTCCATTTTCTTGTCTTAAAGACTCTTTAAGTTTGGACTTGTCTCACTTATCTCCTTCATTTGTTCTTCTCTGTTTTCAGTTTGTTGATGATGACGACAAGTGCTACTTGGAGATCAATTACACATTCGATATTCGAAGGGATTGGCAGTCGGCTTAAGCTGATAAATCTTCCTTTAGTGGTGTTGTTTTTTAAGCTGAAATCTGCTGTCTGTGTTGACATGTTTCATTTCCAGTATCGGATATATTTTCGAATCTGTATAAGACCAGCACCTAAACAATGAAGAGAGGATTTTATGGGGAAAAGAAGTGAAAGAAATTGATTGTTATTTTTGTAGGTTCTTGTTAAACAAAGTTCACCAAAGCATATTAACTTTCTTCTATGTCCTGTTCGTATCATTCTGGGGGCCGCCTTGTTCCGTTCTTAGCTTCTTTGCATGTTTTCTCTCTCTTATTTTGGTTTTCTCATCCTTCATTATCTCACATGTGACTTTTCATTTTGGAATGGTAATTGTTTTAAATGATAGGAATTCTGTTGGTGGGTACATTTCTAAGAATGAATAGTCCAGCAAAATTCCAATACAAACTCAAAGGCTGATTGATGTTTTGTTCAAAAAAAATTTCGATCCAGATTTTGATTGTCATATCAAAAGAAAAAATAAAATAATTTTTTTTTAATCATAAATCTTTTTTTTTCAAACGTGTTGTTTTTGTTCATTTTGACGACCTATATTTTATCATACTAATTTCTATTCTATTTTCTCGGATTTAGTTCCTCTCAACTTGGACTATCCCATGTTAGAAACGAATTAATCAAGGTAATATTATAATTCTATTCAACCACATATTTTCACTTAAATTTACATGTTACATTATGGACATCTTTGGACACTACGGGAATTCTCAAATTTTTTAAAACTTTTCATAATTTCATTCACAAACATCACTCAAACATAAAACACATTTTAGTTTTCAATTTTTTTTATATAATTATTACATAATCATTATTAATTTATTCAAACATAAAAACCGATACAATTTTTACAAATTTCAAAATATAACATAGAACCTATACAACTTTTACAAACTTAAAACAAAAATAATATTAAAAAATAATATTTACACAATTTGTTAATTTTATAATATTTTTATTCAATTTTTTCTCTATTTTCCCAAAATCCAATAAAATATCTTCATTCAAACAATTTCGTTACTATTCACAAAATATTGAGATACTTTAAGTGCTCAAACTGACAAACATGTCCTAAGACCTTATTCATAAGTTAATTATCTCTTAATAAAGCACTATTAAGGACACGTATCGGTGTAGTTTATAAAATAACATATATCTATATCTTAAAGAGAAATATTTTAGCCACAAGAAAATTAGATAAAAGTAAATTCATAAAATGATATGATTTGATGTGATACATCATATTATAAAATTACTTTAATCTTCAAATAGATCAAATAGATCACGTGAAGTCACATTAATATTGATATGGGCTTGTTTGGAAACATAATTATTTTCAGATATTCTCAAACTATTTCATTACTATTCACAATCTATTTATTACTATCAATTACTTTTTATAAACTATTTCACTAATATTCACAGATATTCAGAGATATTAAGGCATCGTTTGGTTACACAAATGAATTGAAATAAAATAAGATAAAAGTTGAAAGTTAAATAAAATATTATTAAAATATATTTTTTAATATTATTTTTATTTTAAAATTTGAAAAAGTTAAAATTTTTTATTATATTTTATGTAAAAATTAAAAAAAAAATATAATAATTATATGAGATTAAATGAAATGGTTTAATTTGTGTAACCCAACCACGCCTTAATATCCAAACCCCAAAATGTCAATAATAATGTGGTGAGAACGAAAAAAGAAAGGCTGTTGTTACGTTTATAGAGAATTTGTATCGAAATTCTTTAGTGAACACTTAAACTCTTTATTTTTAACTTTTTCTTTCACCATTTTTTTAAACTGTTTAGAGATTTTTTTAAAAAATCACATATTCATTTAAAAACACTTACTTAATAATTAAATTAAAATTAAAATTAAAATTAAAAAAAAAATCGGTAGAAGATTTTTCTGTGGGCATAGTGTTTTCCAAAAAGAAAAAAGAAAACGGGCCATACTTGTGTACTTCTCCAAGCCCGTAGACTGCCCTGAGTTGAAGCCCATGACTAGCTAGCTTTCCCATTGGAGGTGCTATCCACAGGCTCGATCTGTCAAAGACCGATCTTTAGCAGAGAGTTCTCGACGAGCGGCCCTCACGACTCGTTCCGAGTTACCGGTGACCGACTTACGGAGAGATCAAAAGGGGCTGAGCTTCTCACTTCACTCAGCTTTAAAGTATCGTTTTCTCGGGTTCGTTGATCAATTATCTTTAAGTTATTAAATCCTTTATTTAAATCTTTTGCTTGCGTTCTTTCCCCAGCTTTTTCTTTCGCGAAAACCCTAGAACCTTGAAACAATATAGCTCGGCTTCCTAGCAAGTTGAGGGTAATAAAATGAATGGGAACTCTCGAGTTTTATTTTGCAACCAAACGGAGGAGTTAGTTTTGCGCTTATTAAATGGAAACGCTTAGTTCTTCATCTTTAGCAATTTTTATTTTTAGTTCGCGTTTTTTGTTCTTAGTATCATTGTTTTTAGATTTAATGCACTTGAAATAATTAAATGAATGCCTTAGAAAATGTACAGGTTGGTGAAAATTAGTGTTCATATAAGCTGGTTGAACCTTGATAGGAATGAAACCGAAGAGAGAAAATGATAGTTTGGTGGATCATGAGGAAGGGTTCGATTCAGAATTGAAGAGGCGGAAAGTGGTAGAGGAGTCATCTCCGTCCCCGCCTCCTATTCCCATTGCGAATCCTCTTGCTGGACTAGCAAATTATGACGATGATGATGAGGAGGATGAAAATCAGTGGCGAAGGGCTGAGGAAAGTGGTGATCGAAGGGTTGAGCAAAATGGAAATGGAGGTGATCAACAGGAGGACGAGGACGACGAGGATGAACATGAGCAAGGATACAGTCAAGGAAAGCGAAGCCGTGAGGTTGAGCGCCGTAGGGACTGTCCATATCTTGACACTGTTAATCGTCAGGTATACTAGTGTTGGATTCTATACAATTTAACAACACCATGGGGGAATTTCTATGTTGCTTGCCTCTGTTGGATTAAGTGTCTTGCTTTTGTTGTTTTTAAATGTTTTTCAGGTTTTGTGTCTTGATTGAGAATTATTTTCCTTCGTGTGTCTAATTTCTAGTATATCTATTCAAACTATTGGCATACATCTATGTAAATGCATTCCCAGTCCTTGTGTGTGTCGTTTCTCAATTAGATAGTAGTTTTTTTTTTTTTTTTTTTTT